>JAYMFT010187841.1:0-11920 GCA_038088735.1 Panulirus argus
CCCCCCCGTCAACCTCTGCACCCCCCACCCCTGTAAGCTCCATTACCCTTTACCTCCAGTAAGCTACATAAAGCTTTGGCCCCCACGCCAAGTCAACCCTTCCCTCCAGCTCCGTTTAAGCTGGACTGTTCCTCTTCCCAGCAACAGCACACACCTCAACCCATTTTCTCTTTCCGAAACCGCAGCAGCAAACAAACACCCAAAAATGAAATCATTTCCCCAAGACTTTAAAAAGGTTTTGAGAAAACTGGAAAAATGGCTTCATATAACTTGAGAAGGTGTTAAAGTATAATTCCTCAAAAGAATTTTTTTTTTTTGGGGAACAAAGCCATTCATTCCTCTCTCTCTCTCTCTCTCTCTCTCTCTCTCTCTCTCTCTCTCTCTCTCTCGTAGTAACAAAAGGAGACCAAAAAACCGCCTTATTTTACACGACCATGAGAGAGAAAATTAAATGCCTTCATTTATTAAAAAAAAAAAAAGGAAAATAGCTTTTAAACGTAATTTGCAAAAGGAACCGACCAGGGAATAAATATCCGACAAAATTACTCTTTCCGTCATGGAAGGAATGTTTGCTAACCAAACAAACACAAGGCCTCTGAGCTGCTGCTGGTGTTGGTCTGTGGAAAACAGAACAACACAAACACAAGCAACATAAAGGAAGGTCACACAGACAAGCTTCCACCCTCAGTCAACCTCTCTTTCTCCACACGAGGAAGCATTACTCAAGCTCTGCAAGAAACATAATTATCGTAAGAGAAAGGGGTTCCTCAAGGGGGTCGTTCCCTCGTCGTTTCTCAAGGGGTCGTACCCTAGTCTTCTCCCAGTTCCTCTCGCTGACACTTTGGGTCTCTCTCGAACGCTCAATAAACTCCAACAAGTTCTCCTCCTTAACACTGAGCAGAGAGCACGCACTTTGCTCTCCTGGGGGGCAAGAGTTCTGGGGCCATAAATCACCCCCAGAGTGTTATGTGAGGGGGGGGGAGTGATTTATCTGGGGGTGTTTGTTTAGTAAAGATGTCCTCCTCACACACATTTCATACTAACATGATAAATGACTACTGTTACAGTCGATATAAATCTCTATTTTCTCAGCTTCTTAAGTTGCATTCTGATCTGTCCTATACTTAAACCACGTGTTTTTTTTTTCTAAACTTCGGGGGAAGGGGAGGGGGAGTGGAGGGGAGGGGGGTGTCAGGTTGGAGTGTTCTGGTGCTAAATGTTCTCCCTCTAAAGTTACGTTTCATATGTAAAAATATCTTTTAACTGAATCACGCGTTTCCCTGTGGAAAATCGTGCAAGGTAATCTCTCGAAATAACATCTCAAAGACACACACTTGGAATCCTCATTAACATAACCGTCTGGTAAGCTGAACAACAGGAAATATATGCATATTCAGCCATCTTATTCAAAGCAACACACGAGACAACACAATTAGCCAATCTACCACAAGAAAATGTCAAGCTCTTATTAGATAATCATAAGCCTTAATTATATAATTATCAGCCTTGAAAATTCGCGATTTAATCTGGCTGGGAAGGGGGCGCTGCGTGACATCACGAACGGTAACGAAACGGTTCGTGTTATGGCGGGCGTTTAAAGTCCGCGCGTGATTTAACGCTGTCACAAAGGCCCTAAAAAATGTCCGCAAATGCTCATAATTACCCTAATTACCCGACGCGTTAATTGTTTGTGACACAACGGCAATTGTAAGAAAAATAAACACACAAACAATTATCCTATCAGACTCTTATCTCAAAAATATTAAATGAGGTGATTATAACCTTTACTTATAACTGGTGTATAAATGACATGACATTAACGCACGACTAAGCTAACACTGGAAGAGGTTAACACAGCTGCTTAACCGAGGAACAAGGGACACATTTAAATGTCTCTGGCTATGATACGTGGTCATGTTAATACACTGATGAGGTCGAGGGATGCATAACTCACCATAATTCGTGAGGTAAAAAGATAATTCATATCTTTAAAGGCAAAACTGCAGATTGACCTCGTCAAAGCGAGTGAGGCGACATCTGGCCTCTGACCCAACAATCCCTGGGAGGTGACCTGCTTTGCTTTGTGGGGGCACCTCAGGTGTGTGTGTGTGTGTGTGTGTAAACCGGGTGCACGAGAGGCCCAAGCAGTTCATACACACACACACACACACACACACACACATTTAAGGTATATTTCCTGCAAGAGCGAACCCCCCACCCTCCCCCCCCCCCACCAGCCAGTCTTGGAGGTGAGGCGTGAGGAGGATACGGCTGGGGAGGGGAGAGGAGGGGGTGAAAGGAGGGGGAAGAAAGGAGGGGTGGTAAGGAGGGGGAGAGGAGGGGGGAAGAGAGAGGGGCGGAGCCTTGATGGGGAGAGAGGAAGTGGGGATTACTCCACCTGTCGAGTCTCTCAACTATTGAATGGCTGGCTCGCCAATTAGCGGCCGTGGGACTCGACCAACCCTCGTCTCATCTTCTGCCTCACAGCACCTTAAGAAAGCGACCAATCACCGCCAGCCTCTATGAGCGGCGGCGGCGGTGGCAAACGAGCCAACAAGCGACCGGCAGAGGCAGGCCAAACAGCCCCATTATGCTAACTGCTCGTTACCAACGCACTTCTTCCCCCAACTGCCAGTTCGCCCAACCACCACCGCTTCGCCATCAAAGCTGGTAGGCAAAAATCACCTCTGCGTTTCAGACATTCTTCAAGAATCGAGTCATTACCTCTAGGACTGGAAGAAGATAGATGGACTGGAAGGAAAAGGACTGGAAGATGGACTGGAAGAAGATGGACTGGAAGATAGACTGGAAGATGATGACATAAAATAGGACTCGAAGAGGATGGACTGGAAGAAGGTGGACTGGAAGATGGACTGGAGGAGGATGGACTGGAAGAAGGTGGACTGGAAGATGGACTGGAGGAGGATGGACTGGAAGAAGATGACATAAAATATTCAAAGGAAACGTAGAGTTCACAGGTACTGGAAGGCATATTCACACCTTCGCTATAACTTGGCTGGACAGAGGCAATAAAGCACATAAAATTAGAGGGAAGAGAGTGCTTTACGAATTCGCACGGGCGCTAATAAAGCGCTAAATGACGAGGGGTTCGTCATGGAATGTTGGGTCTGGAACGCGCTGTCCTCGCTTCCACACTGAGGACGATGGTTCGATGCCCAGCAGGACGGTACGGCCCTCAAGGACGTTCTGTACCGTCGCGCTCCAGGATCGTGTACCGTCGTGGACAAGGATGGTACCGTCGCGCTCCACGATCGTACCGTCGTGACAGAGATTGGCTAAAGCGCTCTTTCATATGACTCATGACACGGGAATGCCAGTGCCAGTGACACACTTGGAGTGTGACAACGATAAGAGTGAGTGTGTAAACATACGAGGCGCCTGGCTTTGATGCACCGCCCGGCGAGCCAGGGAGGAGGAACTCCTCTGTTGACATGAATAAGGAAGCGGACCTATGTTAGGTGTGTTGTGTGTGAGTGTCCTGACATGGCCCCCCCCCCACCCTCTCTCTCTCTCTCTCTCTCCAACAGACACACACACATATAAATGTGAAGAATTTAGAATCTGTCTTCGCTTCTATGCAGCTCTGACACAGGGTCCGTTCTGGCTTATTGGCTGTCCGACTCGCTTTGTTTACGTCCCAGACACGTAAACGAGTAGTTCAACTTGTGGGTTGAGTCCTAGCTAAAAGGTACTTTCGCTGTTGGACGGTCTGGTCGTGTCAGCGGATGATTCATTACTAATAGGAGAAGCTGGTGATGTGATAGTAGAAAAAGAGAGAAAGAGAGAGAGAGAGAGAGAGAGAGAGAGAGAGAGAGAGAGAGAGAGAGTGGGGTTGCGTCACATGGGGTGGATCGAGATACAAACATGAGGTTGTATAAACTGGCAATTTAACCCTGTGGGGTTCTGACCCCATTACGTTTTCTTCTTTGTGGTGTTTCCTCATCATCTGGGATACCATCCTTGTTCTCGTGGCGTATTTGAAACTGTTTATATTACGTGGAGTGCCGCACCCACTCCCCCCTAAAGTCCTTTGCCGCATGCGGAGAGAGAGAGAGAGAGGGGGGTGGGGGATATATGGCGGCCTCCATGCCAGTCCTGACGCCACAATGTATTTTGCCCCGTGGGACTTTTAGCCAAGAAAGGAGCATCCCTTGGTTGCCCTGAACTGCAGGAGGGACTCATCCCGAAAAAAAAAAAAAAGGCCCACGGTTCCGCACGTTTCATTCCATTGTTGTGTTGTCCAGCTCCCGGCAGAGGGGTGGGGAGGGAGGGGGAAGGAGGAGGGGGAGAGAGAGGGGGAGGGATGGTGGGTGGGGGGACAGTGCGCGCGTGAGGTCGTCTCTGCAACCAGGTGAATACAATTTGCATACAATTACCCGGCAGTGAGGAGGAGAAGCGGCGGCGGTGGACGCCCAAAGACCCGACCAAGTTGCCCCCTCACGGATGTTGCCGTCTGCCAATGTGGGTCGCCGGACAGCGATCCCCCTCACCCCCTCCTCACAGGAAGACATACATACCTACAGATACCATACGTCCAGAGGCCGAAGACGCATCGCTTGTCGCACTGTTGCCGACTGGCGAATACGACACAATGCTGACCCTAACAGCAAAGCAGGACAGGGGATCGTGGCAAGAGACGCTTCAGATAATATCAAAGGCTGAAGCAGAATACATAGATAAGCACAGCCCGAGCCTTTTAAAGGGCGAGGCGACATATTTAAGGGTCGTCGAAGACCGCAATAATTGTGTACCGTCGTGCTCAAGGGTCGTACCGTCTCAGTGCTCAAGGGTCGTACCGTCTCAGTGCTCAAGGGTCGTACCGTCGTGATAAAGAATCAATGCTCAAGTTACCGACATATAAACACATTATCAACGCAGTAAATAACAAACACACCGTTCGATTGTGTTTGAACATTTTACGAATTGCTGCCAGGCTCACGGAACTATGAGCACAGCACGACAGCACTAAACATCCCAAAACACTCTAACATAAATTATGAGGACGTAAAAACGTGTGTCATAGACGATTTCAGCAGAGATACACGTACGAACCGACTATCTGTATGCAAATGTTGGCTGACAGGATGAATATGCGCTGGGTTAGCGCAATGTAATTTATGCACAGATATAATTACATGTGTACCTTTAAACTCATGAACACAAAACAAAATAAAGAGTGAGACCAGAACGCGACGCGAGGGTTGAGCACTCTCACTAAACTCTATCACATCAACGGACGTAAAATCAACTCATCAACTGACTCTTCAAAAATTCAGAAGTCAAAAAAAAAAAAAAAAAAACGAAATAACGAAATATAACAACTTAAATAAACCACAAAGTTGATTTCCGCCACAAATTATCTATCTCAACGTGAAAAAAAGTCTTTACATCACATACTTTGTGTAATACGATTCGGGTTGGAGTTGAAAAAAAAAGAGGCACAAAATGTAATTACATGATAAATGTAATCTTATGTAATCACAATCAAATAAAATGTAATCATATGATAAATGTAATCATATGATTACCAAATGTAATCATCTTTTAGGAGGTGGAAGCTAAGAAAACGCACCAGTAACACTAGTAAATGCAATTACTTAAAACTTCAGAATCTTAAGTTGAATGCCATCAAGTTTCCGAACAGCTTTGGGGGTAATGAAGTGTTGCACCAACATTTGGGGAAGCATTCTTAAAGTACGGACGAAAATGACTAATACACAATTCAAGGATTAATACTGTATCATACATTGCAAGAAATAATACAACCGGGAAATACAGCGCTGAAGCACGGCCGTATTACATGAAGAGATTTATATACGGCACTAATTGCACCAGCAGCAGTGATTTCACACACACACACATTTCCGCATCCAGCACAAGAAAAACATCTAATTAAACCAGTTTTATAGCTCTGTTAATTATGGTTTAATTCGAATTATCAGGTTCGGATAAACGCGGATGAAGTGTGGTCAACACTGGTTCTGTTTAACAGCAGCGAGGACTCGTTAAACAGCAATAAAGTAACAGCAGAGTCAGGGGGAAGAAGAGGAGGAGCTTTTAACAGCAATATTTCACAGCTAGGAGAGACTCACGCACGCGCGTGCGTATATATGCGTCACGAGGCGGCGCGTGTGACGCCCGTAACATAAAAAAAAAAACTGGCGCAGCCGTCCACAGCTTAAAGGTCAAGTGATTAATGTTGGAGAGCGGTACACCACACACGCAAAGGACACAAGTGAAATATTCACTGCCCAAAGACGCCACTGTCACCAGCTAGGCTCAGCACCCCCACCCCCGTCACTGTCTTACACACACACACAAACACACACACGGTCATGACCACCCCTCACCACCATCTCCTCTCGTAAAAGACATTTAAAGCTTTCATCACGGACTCACAGAGTTTACAAACTGACCACCATTACGACTGCTGTGGGAGGGAGGAAGGAGGCCAAGCCATCAATCCCCAAGTGATCTTAAAGGAGATTAAAAAAAGAAGAAAGAGGTGTTTGAAGAGTCGTTTCCTTCGAGGTCAAGGGATGTAACATCCTGTTGAGAGGTCGTGCCGCTTGTGCTTAAAAAGTCGTCTGGTCGTGGTCCTAGGGTCGCGTGGTCGTGCTCCAAGGGTCGTGTAGTCGTGGACAGAAAGGGTCGTGTGGTCGTGGGCAGAGGGTCGTGTGGTCGTGCTCCAAGGGTCGTGTGGTCGTGGACAGAAAGGGTCGTGCATCCCAGGTCCGTCTCCGTCTCAGACCAACCGATGACCTGAGCCTCAGCTCAACTCCAAAAGTCCGCTGCTCTTGGCGGCTCCTCTGCCCCCGTCACTCTCGGGCAAAGCAACCCCTTCCCTCCCCCTCTCCCTCACGCTAGGACAGGTCCGCTTCACGCTGTCTGTCTCTTCCCGTCCCTCTCTCTGCCCCCAAGACCACGACAGAGCCAGGGCAGCAGCACTGGCGGCGGGTAGCAATGTCGACCACTCCAAACACACTGATTAAGACCCCATTATCAGCAGCGAATGATGTCCTTTGCCAGCGGATCCTTTTGCAGCCGAGAGCGGCGGTGGGGGAGGAGGGAGGACACGCCAGGATCCGACGCCATTACCGTAATGGGCGAAGCCAATTCATGAAACACACCAAACCGGGTGTACATACGTACACGTACACTCCCGGATTTCAATCATGCAACGGCAAACACACCCGCCCGCCAGCTGAATACATGTGCAGACCCGAAGGCTTTTTCTTTTCCTCTCTCTCTCTCCAGGTGTTCTCTCCCCGCACCAGAGGCCCGCAAGGTTGATGAGAGACGACCAGGTCTCTCTCTGATTAAGGCGTCCATAAAGAAAAACATTTGGCCATACCACATGACAGAAATGGAATTCAAACAGCAACAGACAGACCAACCACAGGGTCCCTTTTTGAGACAGTTTGTGAGAGTGGAAGATGTCATGAACTCACAGGATAGAGTGTCAGTAGAAGCCGTAGAGATAATTTGGAGAGAATTACATGAGAAACTGTTATATCATCTCTCCTTCACAGCAAAGCTTAATGACACAGTCAACTGTAAGCGAGCAGACCTAACTCACTCACGAGAGAAGAGGTGCTAAGTGGACACAACACGGCCTTGGCCAGAGGAGGCGAAAGGTGCCATCACAAAATCGAATCCGATTTTCTGCTGGGCGATGAAGTATTCTCTCTCTGTGCCTCCTTTAATCTATTGACTATGTATCGGACCTCCTCAACGGCGGCTTTCCCTGACTCGTACGTGACACTTGTCCTCCACTTCCCATCCACGACTTTACTTCCACTCCCCCACAGACACTCCACCCACGGATTCTGACCCCCAGCAGGGGACGTCCCTACCACAGAAGGGGGGGGGGTCGCCACCACCACAACTTTCGGGCCTTCTAAGGGAGGGTGGGGGGTGGTCTTCTCCTGTGCCAAGGCTTCCCTGGTAAAGTTTTCCCTTCCATTAAGTCTGGTCCCTGCATCTCCCCTCCCATAAACTACACTCTCTCAGTATTTTCCTTTCCATACACTCTCCCCCTCTCTCAGGACCTCTCCATAAATTAACCCCTCAAGACCTCTCCAACACACGGACTCCTCTCCCAGAGTCTCCTCCAACACACAGACTCCCCTTCCAGAGTCTCCTACAGTATCTCCCTTGCTAGTATCCTCCCTGAAACTCCCTACCGCAAGCTCCCCAATCAGTACCTACCCTATCAAAATCTCCCCAAACAACCGCACCCCATCACAAACGAGAGCTCCCTTATCACAACCTCCTCCCAAGACCTCCCTGACTATTCATCCCCCCCCCCACCTCTCAGGACCTCCCCCAACAACCATACACATCCTACACCACAGACACCCCCCCACCGAAGGAGCTCTGCAGGACTTTTGGATCCTTCCTGTAACCACACACACTTTTACGCCCTGGCCTCCACACTCCCCTCCCAAGGTAGGGAGACAGAGGGAGGCGTCCTAGTCCAGGGGGCACTACTGACGAAGGAGACAATGGCTAAGAGCCTTACCTCCCGGGGTTAATGAGGAAAGGTGTTGTGGGTCTGGTATAGGATGCTAAGGCCCGCGGGGCATACGCCCTCCTGCAGGATTAATCAATGTCGAGAGGATGAATTGAGGGAAAGCCAGGAGGAGGCACCATCCACATCCCATCCTCTCTAGCTGGTTGTTCTAGTTAGTTTACACCAAACTGTACCTGTAGGCAAGTTAAGCTTTACACCAACCAACCTGGCTCGTAAGCCATACGTGAAGTGGTTTACTCCAGCCTTCTGACTCCTATGGTCTACGCCAATCAGAGAGAGAGAGAGAGAGAGAGAGAGAGATATTTCCCTCTGCACTCAGCGTAGCCACAGATGTGCTGGAGAACACGACTACTACTACTACTACACAAACCCACAAATCTAATGACTAAAACTTCTTACGAGTCGTTAATAACAAGTTTTCCCGCCCAACAGAAAAACCTCATTAATATAAAAAAAAAAAAAATTACAATTTTATCGAGGAGTCAAATTGCTGGAAACGACGGCTGATATGAAGCCCAGCTGGGGGGAGGGTGGGGGACTGGGGAGAAGGGGGTTGGAAGGGGTTAAGGGGATGGTGGGGGGAGTAGGGGGTGGAGGGGGAAGGGGGGTAGCGTAGCTGCTGCGCCTTAACCCCTTCACCACGACCACCACTGGCCCTTGAGCACGACCTATGATCCTTCTGAAGAACATATGACCCTTGAGCACTGAGACGGTACGACCCTTGAGCACTGAGACGGTACGACCCTTGAGCACTGAGACGGTACGACCCTTGGTTATGAAGGCCTGGGCTTTTTGATCTCGAGAGCCCTAAGGGGTCGGACCATACCCAAGGAGTGGTACCGTTGCGGTCAAGGGTCATACATACCATCGTCATACCCACCCTGTCGGCAACACTCACCCTACAGCTACAACACTACACCCTACAGCTACAACACTACACCCTACAGCTACAACACTTCACCCTACAGCTACAACACTACACTCTAAAGCATCAGAAGATACCAGCTGAGAGGTAAGCTCCTAAATCAAGACCCCTCAGCAGAAAATCTCTATCATTCTGAACTCATAGGAAAAGCATTCGACTGAGGAGGCAGGCGAATGACGTGTTTCATAAAGCGTTTCCTGCGACGGGAAGTGTCACGTTCCCCGTGTGCGCGTTCCTCTGGTTCGCTTTCTCTGTGCGTTTCGTTCCTGGCTTCCATATGTGCGGGGGTGTTGCGCACACGCAGGGAGGCCGAAGAATTGTCCCTCTCACCTGCCTAACCCAGCCCGGACCTACGGCGGGAATCCGCGCCCTGCAGTCATGACAAGGACGGGCAGGGTGGAGGCAGGGGGTGGGGTGGGGGGGTGGGGGGTTGTTGGGGGGGTTGCTTGGCGGGGGGTGGGACTGTCTTGAAATCTCCCCCCTTCCCCCTTCCCCTCCCCCTCCCCTAAACACTGACTGGGGCACATTTCTTGTGCAATTCAATTAACCATCTCCAGCCACCATTCAGCAGAATTCTATCACTCCCTCTCTGTCTTTTTTTTTTTCTTTTTTTATCCCTTGCACGCTCATTTGCATACGTGACCCAGTTTGACCTTGTATGGGCTGCGTCAGCGAGGGAGGTCAGTGTTGACGACAGTTGCCGGGGGATTACTCTGGCCCTGTGGTCGTCGCGCCACAACAGCCCTCCAACCAACCCCCCTCAACACCCCCTCCCTCCAACCCCCTAACCACCAAGACGTGACCCCCTCCCCTTCACCTCTGACCTGACCTCAGCCAATACAGCGGAACGACAGATACCCTCCATCTCGAACACGACGGCAACGCACTCAAAGCAGGCGGGTATAACACTCGGAGGTACGACCCCTTAGACTTCGACTGGTCACGACCTTCGTGCGAGGAGGTACGACCCCCTTACCTCCCCCCCCCCTCTTCGAGTGCCACGTTACGACCGACACCTCGGGTATCACGGCCTGACCTCTGACCCAGCCTGTGTCGTCGGGTCGTGGTGGTCACAGCGTTAACCCTTCCACTCAAGGCTGACGTAGACGGCAGCAACTTCCCCCTGGGACGGGCTTCCCTCCCCTCCCCCCCACATTCGTCTTACTAATGCCTTACATAGACTGACCGAAAAATTATATGAAAAAAGAATATATATATATATATATATATATATCTTATTTATTATATTTGATCTCTGTTTCCCGCGTTAGCGAGGTAGCGCCATGAAACAGACGAAGAAAGATCCATTCACTCACATACACACATATATACATACATGCATATATATGCACAATACATACATATATATATATATATATATATATATATATATATATATATATTTATACATACATACCTACGCACCTAACTAGTGCCTGTTAAACTTACACCTCCCACGCAGGCCAGCCTAGATGACTGACTGGCAAAACCACAATTAACCACAACTCCAACCTGGGATATGATGACCCCACCCAGTCAGTATAAAATCAGAATTGTACTATTATCAAAGTTATTATCATAATTATCATTATTACTATTATTATCATTATCATTATTATTGTCATTATCATTTATTATCACAGGAACTCTTTCAAAAAAATGTCCTGGTGTTATCCCGCTGTGTTCAAGGGTCTATCACCGTCGTGCTCAAGGACCGTACCTTTGTGTCCAAAGGGCGTAACCCACACGGCCAAAAGAGAGAAAAAAAAAAAGACTTGAGGTATAACATCCCTGGGCTGAAAAACGATCCTTACACCTGCCGCAGGGCACCTCCCCCCACCTTGCCTACCTCCTGTGTCCACGCCAGCCCAAGCAGCTGGCTCTACAGGCCAGGCCTGAGCCTCTTCTGCTGGGATGTATTAATAGTGGAGGGGGGGAACGGGTCAGCACAGCCTACACACCTAGGAGAACGAGACGCTGGCTGGCTGGCTGGCCTGCGTAGCACGACGTCCTCTGTCACCGACTGTAACAACCCCCCTGTTCTTATCTGTTATGCTGAACACCTATCTGTTCTTTCCCTAACGTTATGACGTTTGCGTTTCCGCTGTGAATTAATGTCTTTAGTATTCGTTATTAAGTAACACCTCTCCGTCTTTATCCGTTACAATCAACACCTCTCTGGGACTTCACCTGTTGTAAGAAACGCCACTGTTCTTAACCATTCTACGTAAAGCCTCTCTGTTCTTGTGAATCTCTCTGTTATCAAGCCAGGTATTCCAATCACTAGTCTTTTTTCAGCACAAAAATCCTTGAGCTCTTCACCTTTTCCATTCACAACACTGAATACCTCATATGCACCAGTTATACCCTCAACTGCCACATTACTCACCTTTGCATTTAAATCACCCATCACTAATACCCGGTCTCGTGCACCAAAA
>JAYMFT010187852.1:0-11919 GCA_038088735.1 Panulirus argus
ATACACATACACATACACACATGTACATATTTAGACTTGCTCGCCCCCATCCACTCCTGATGCCACCCCGCCCCCCGTGGTAGCAAGGTAGTCAGAAATATTAACCACTACAGCACGAAGGTGTATATAATTCCTGGCCCAGGAAGCCTCTATCTTTAGGAGATTCATGCAAAGCTCAGCAAGCTGGCCAAATTCATTGGTTGGGACACAGGTCATAAAGAGTAGCTATGTTGCATTATGTGCAGGACCACAGCACAATTATATAGTAAGTGCTCAGCATCTTTATTATGGCAGATGCACTGTGGGCATGAAGGGTCTTAGGATATGTTGAAATGGTGTTTGTTGTGTTGTATGGTTGGTGATGTCCAGAGAGTAAGAGTATGAATGTATGTCTGGAGAGTCTTTCTTATGTTAAGTGAATGTCTAGTGGGATGAAGTTTAAGACTGGGTTAAGAGGGCCACTGTTTAGTACTTTGTCTGGTCATTTCAGTGTGTATGTATTATAACATAATATCTATAAGGGAAAAGGGGAACTGTGAATAGAGGAAATTGAAGTTTGAAGCAGTGGCTAGCTATTTATATCTACTTAGAGGTTGATGGTTTGTTTAGGAGTGGTTTCGGTGAGAGGGGTCTACTGCAAATGAATAGAATTGAGTGATGACCATTTTTAGGTGGGATTGAATTGGAAGAGTTTTTGTAAGTAGTAGTTGGTAGGCAGCCAACAACCAGGGACGTATGTTACCAGTATTACCCGCCTGGGTACCATTAGGGTTAATGACATCTGCATAGTGAACCTGCACTTTAGTGGTTGTCAAGATGCACTCCTCTGACCCAGGTAGTTGGCTTTTCTTTCTGCCTCTCTAACATATGGACTACTAGCATTCTCTCCACAGGCATACACTCTCTCCTTGTCATATGTAACATTTGACAACCCTGAACTCATGCAGCTCATTTTTCATAACTAGATTTTCCTGCAGTGAGCACTATGCGCTAACCTTGCCTTTTGGCAAAATGGTAGGGGCAGTTGGTAAAAGTAGTAGGTAGGAACATTTAGGCAGGATTGTTAGGTAGAAACATTAGGTTGGAGCATTAGATAGTAGTCATTAAGAACATTAGATAGGAGCCTCTGCAAACACTGCACTAGACTTGCCCTCTACCAGTGGCCTGTTAAGGGTGAGGCACTAAAGGCTAAGAAGATGCATTGGAGTTCTTTAGTTATGGTGGCTCTGTTGCCATGGCCACCCCTTTGAAGGAGTTCCAATTGGAACAGGCATCACAGATACAGATGGATATATTGAACATGTTAATTGTCTGTGATTGCTAGGAAGCCAGTGACTGTTTTGAGCTCATTATTTTGTGTGGTTTACAGCTTTGTTATTAATGCATTTGAAAGGACAGAAGACCAAGTGGATGAGGTGCAGTTTAATTTAGAGTGGATGAAATGTTTGTAGAGGATGTTGAGGGATTCTTTTAGCCCAAATCTCATGCCACTTAGTGTTTTGAGAGCATGGATCAAATTAAGAGTGTAACGATCTAGCGTTACCACTGTAATTTCTTTTGCTAAAAGCATCTACACTACAGTTTCACTGAAATTATACACAAAAATACAGCATCATAAAGAAAATTCTTTATTTCAAATGTTCTTACATTTTATCCATATCATATTGCTTAGAGAGTGCCAATTTTCTGGAACAAATGGATTTTCCCATTTCAGTGTTTATTAATAAATAAGCACATCAAAACAAAGCTGAAAAACTCATTCAAGGTCAGTACTATCCTCAAGTCCTGATTATATCATTGCTCTGTTCTTCCAAGAATATGCTTATCACATTAGTTGTCTGAGTCTAGATAGCAGCTCTGGGGTGAAAAACCGTGTCAACTGAGGAGCATGTCTGAGAAGTAACTGCTTCTCTTCTTCTTCTAAAATATTTTTCCTGTTATCAGAGAAAATGAAAATAAAAATAAGCACTTTTGCATAAAACGGTATCAATATACATAAAAAAGTATTTGACACTTTTTTACAAAACATTAAATGACCTGGATGAAAAAAATGTTTTGAATAGAAGAATTTTTTTTTTTTAATAAGACTTCTCATTGCCCTTACCTTTATGCAGTTAGTTTTCTTTCATACCATCTGATATCCAGGATGAGGGGGGAGAAGATGATTAACTTTGCCATAATTAAACATAATGCACTTATAAGATTAACTATAATGTGCACTTAGAGCATTCTTAAAATGTTCTTAAAAAATAGTTACTTGCTGCCCCAGGAGTCCTTTCTATCTTTATAGGGCTCTCACAGCTTTCAGGTGGGAACAAAGGTGATACAGTGTAATATCTATGTCTTTATAGGGATAGTGCTGGTAACTAAGCAGTAACTATTTGGTATGTTCATTGTGGTAGTTACATTGTGGGCATCTAGGATCTTGGGATATGTTGAAGTGGTGTTTATAGTACTGTAGGGACAGGTGATGTCCCGAGCAGAGATTGAATATCGTGGGGTATTGCTTAAGACTGAGTTGGTTGAGCTGATGTTTATGTACTTGTTTGATAATTTCAGTGTATAAGTGTTTTATCAGTGTTGTTTTCTTTGAGGATAGGGGGATCTGCAAGTAGATGCTGCTGAACTGTGAGGCAGAGTTAAACTTTTTATTTCTATCTAGGAGATAGTGATTAGTTATGGAAAGGTTTTCACTAGAGGAATCTAGTACTTTGCAAAGAATTGAGTGTTGAGCATGTTGAGGTGGAATTGGTCTGGGATGATCTTGTTTCACTGTGTAGATGCTGAGTGTTTGTGGTTGCTTGGCAGCCAGTGACTGTTTTGACTCCTGTATTTTATGTTTGCAGCTTTATTTGCTTTTGAGAGGATGGATGACTAGGCAGATGGAATGGATGAACTGTTGAAATAGTATGCTAAAAGATTCTTTTCCTTGAGAAAAAACTAATCAGTAGCTAAATCATTAGAAATTCAAACAACTAGCTATGAAATCACTCCACTGACACCCACCCTACTTTGACCAACATGCTTGCCAGTCTTGAACCTCCATCATTGTTCATTGCAGTTTCTCGAGCTAAACTCGCATGTGAATCTGTTGTTCTGAGTATTCAGTTATTCGCCTAAACTCTTTGTTGAATTACTGAACAGGCAGAGAAGATTTATAGATAAATCATTTTCTTCATTATCCACAGGGACGGGGAAGAAAGAACACTACCTATGTATTCTCTGCCAAAGAAGGCAATTAAGAAAAGTGGGATTACAGGGCTGGAAATCCTCCCCATCGTTTTATTACATTCCAAAAGGAGGAATAAAGGAAGAAGAGAATTTTTTTCCTTTAAAGCTCAATTGTTTGTTCCTGACACTACCTCTACAATGAGAGAAAGGGCGGACAGGTGTGAGACACAGAAAGAAAGACTTTGTTTTACGAATAGTTCAACTCAACAACAGCATCATGTGCCACCAAAACTCACAGGGGTTGCCATGTTTCTTTAAACCATGATAATAGGCTTCCCCCTTGCTAAAGTTTGACAGTCAACAGCTAGGAACTGTTTATAGTTCAGAATCGGCTCCTTTATTGATATTTCAAGGAGATGCATATGTTGTGACAAACTGAATGACCTTGATGCCTTGTTGTACACTAAACATAATATTTACCCACCTGAGCTTTTCATACTGATAGGCATACTCATGCTCCTCCTGATGCTGCCTCATGATAGTTTTTCGCATAGCACGTCTTTCCTCCAATAACCCATCAACAAGGAGCCTGTGATCTAACTGACGGCGCTTACGAGCTTCAGAAACAAGCTTATCAAGCTGAGCCTCCTCTGCCAATACTTCAAGAAGCTGAAAGTCAATATGATTTACTTTTTGTTATAAAAATGATGGGTAATTCCTCCAATAACTGAAAATATAAAAGTAATCATAATCATATGTGACCTTTCTCAGCTACCCTCATCAATCAATCAAGACATTCAAAATCTTTAATTTATAAAGTAGAGCCACTCATTTAGTCCTTAAAATATTCCAATCACTGTCTATGTCTAAACATTCTACTGCAAGAGTAAAGGTCATTACTGAATAACTGCAGAGTATCGTAATTTTACAACAATTATTTCTCAATACCAGGTTAGTTTTAAAAAAATTACAGCCAGACAAAAGTGTGTAATTTTTTTCAAATTTTTCAAAATTATCAACATAAATTCCATGATTATTTGTAAATTTTCTGTGAGTGAACTTGTCAATGATCTTGTCTAAAATGTACCTTACTTTGCAGCATTAATGGCTTGATCAACACACTTTGTTTGTTACTGAACCCCTGGCCACTTCAAATAACTTGGTTCATCTTAGTGACAGCACATTATCCCCTGTATATCACATCACTCCAGTTCACTCTATTATGTGCACACCTTACACCCTCCTGCATGTTCAGGTCCTGAGCACTCAAAACTTTTTCCATTTTGCTGTGCATTTGAGAAACATTTTACTGATAAAAGAAATTTAAACATATATTTCTTACCAAATTCTTATACTCAGCTTCTTTTTCTTGTTCTATAGCATTTTGTTCTTTTTTTAATCTGAAAATCAAATTAGTGCATAAGTACCACAAAAAGATTCATAAAAATATTTTGACTTAAGAATTACACTTCATTTCAGTTTCTAAAGACAAAATGGCCATTAGATAGACCACTAATTTATACATGACATAAACTAAAGTTTGAATAATGGTGCATGTCTAGCTAATTCTATGTGATACACTTTTAAAAAACTTAGTCACAAACCATGTGATACAATATTAACAAAATATGACAAAACCAACCAGTAAGTGCAGAACTGGATATAAATCTGATAATCCTTTCATCATTCTGTACTATACTTATATAAATTTCAGTCTATCTGTACTTTTATTTTTATTTTTATTTTTTTTTTCCCCCCAAGTTAGCTGAGATGGCACGGTCAACTGAGGCCCTAATCAAGGCCATCCCATTAACACTATATGCATATATATACCCTAGCCTGAGCCAGGTACCCATTTCATCGACCAACCCCTCAGGGTGGAGGAACAGCTGGGTTGACTGTGGACCAACTGCCATAAACAGGATTCAAACCTATGCGCTCAACCCTGGGTGGCCCGTGAATGCTTCACAGTCAGGAACACTAACCGCATCACCACAGGATCAATAATAGGTTTACAACCTTTTATTCCTCATATGTGTCCTCAACTCATGTTTATGCGAAGGCTTCAAAACTACTAAATTGTTTCGTGATTACTTGTTCTGTACACTGACCTGAACTTAAAAGTATTCTAAAAAAAGGCCCTAAATCTCTCAAACTTCATTTTATTGTCTCTGTTTTTCTTACAGATAATTATTTTCTTACAGATAATTATATCTCATATTAACATCATGTGATATATTCCATGTACTTACTAATTTACTATATCTTGTATACCAATTTTTCAATAAAAAATTAATATTCTAAATATCATATACTGTAATATAGTTTCTACTGACTGTAACTGACTATCCCATTCTTCTTTCAAACGGAGCTTTGCTGCTTCAGCTTGTCTTCGATTTTCTTCGGCATGTTTCTTCTCCTGAGCTTGTTTCTCCATTACCTCCAGTTCCAAACGTGTATCACGAATAACTTCTCTCTTGTGCTGGCAATGAAAATACAAGCAAAGTTAACCAATAACTTCACAAATGAAGTAATTTTCCTCATTAGAAAACATAAATGGACTTTCTAGGCTCTTCCAGCTGGACTATTATCAATTCTAATAGTAATAAGTTATCTATCATATCTGTTATCATTAACCTTGTTCCAGTTTACAGTGAGTGGATCGGGTGCATGTAATTCTCACTTTTTTCATACACATCCTCTTTTCATACACACCCTACATTCTTGTCCACTGTGTTAAAGTAAACATGAATGTTCACACTAATATAAATGCTTAATATCTTTTCCACTCTGCATACTACGCTGATTTTTCATGTGAGACATATGTCTTGCAAGACCATTTCCTCTCACATATTTACCACATTCATTATAAGAGTTCATCATTAATCATAAGTCTTACAGAACATACCTGCCATATAAAGTCAGAACTCCTCAAATAAACTTATCACATGTTTTAATCCCATCAATACTGCAATCACTTTCTACTTTGAAACTTTCTCCACTATGTGCCGAAGAGCAAACTTTTAATCCTTCCTAATCCATCTTGTTCTTCACCTACTAATCTTTTCAACACATCATCCCATTCCCACTATATACCTTGCCAACTGTATTGAAAGGATACTTGGAAATAACTGTTGCTCATTATTTTAACTCACCTGTTCCTTCTCAAGTTCTTTAACCATGGTTAACTCTCGATTGTTCAGCTGCATTCTCTTCATCTCTTCTTTTTGTTTCGCTAATTCCTTTTGTAGCTCCACTCTCAGATTATACTCCTCTGCTGTCCTACATATAAATCATAAGTTGTAAGAAAATGTTTTTTTTTATTACTTAATCCCATTTCCAATTCCAGAGGATGCACAAAAACTCCTTTTCACTCAAACAAATCTTCAGTTTATCAGTTATCTGATTTACATATAACTACTTGTTATCGGTATTATCACTCATTCCTTTATGATTATTGTCATGAAATGAAAGCTTTGAGCAGCTACATACATTTTTCTAATTATATGCATAATTTCAGCAAAATGTCACCAATGTAGCCACTCATCATCCTTTTATGGGGGGAAACAATTACTAAGCTTCATCACTGAGCTGTTCATTTATCATTATAATTATTATCATTATCATTACTATTTTTATTATTACTATTATTATTACTATTATTATTATCAATTACTATTATCATATTTATTATTATTATCAACATTTAGTATTAAATTATTATTATTATTGCTATCATTATTATTATCATTGTAAAAATATATTTTTACAGTGTGGTTTTATTAACTTATATTTATCAGTGATATTATGAAATGATGGTTAACAAGTAAAAAACTACTTTAACATAATTAGATTGTAATTTGGAGTAAATTTTCTTATTCCATAACTTATAAATAACTTAAAAGAGGGCAGGGCTTTGTAGATGAGGGAAACTGTAAGGTTAGGCAATGCTAAAGAAAGAAAAACATATATTTGTGAACAGAACTTACGAAAGCATAACAACTTTCACTGGGGCTCAGATACACCTTACTTTCAATGCTCTGATACATCAATGTTACTGTCATATATTCTCATATGCTTGATGTGGTAATGGACAGGATATGTGTTATTCAAGTTATTGATTGTTTGCTCCTAATGCTACCTTGCTAAGATGGAAAAGGCAATCAGGTGTAAAAAGAAACTTCACCTAATACATGGTATTATTAAATGAAATGACAGGTTACGACTCTTTATGAGACTATTTAACATAATTATTATAATGGCTAATAACATGACTAATTACTTGAAGTACAACTTTCAGATCCTAGATCCTTATTCAGAATGAAATGTAGCATCTACAATTAAATTAAACAGAATTAAATAATTTGAAAATAGGCTAAAATAAATGCTATTATTTCAAAGTTGAAAATTAAAGTAATTATGACATTCATTCCATTAGAATTCATCAACAGGACCTACCTTGCCAGATTTCTGTCAAGACATTCTTCTTCTTTTAGCTGAAGCTGTTTAAACTGACTCTGCTTCAAGAGGAAGTGACGAGTGAATTCATGAGATTCATGTTTCCTTTTTAACTGTCTGAAGAGACAAAATATGTAATTTGTCAATTCACAACAGTTTCAATATCAATGAATATCTTATCCTTCAAGTGAACTGTTCATTTTCAAAATATATGCTAAATTGTGTATATAATCATAAGTGTGTCAAATTAAATATATGGTCATTAAAAGAAATCACAAAACACAACTCACTCTTCTTTCTCCATTTTCATTAATTTGTCCTCATCTATCTCAGACAACATGGCAAGAGTTTTCTCAGCCTCAGCCTTTGCTTTACTTGCTGCTTTCTCTGCTATCTGCTCCGTAAGAACCTAAAGCAAATGGTTTTAAGGCTGACAGACTCTTTGCCACATCAAAGGCAGGGTAAGTCTAGAACTATAGATTATGAGCATATATGCTTAGGATCAGCTAAGTAAGTCAAATTAAAAATGTTATAATATTAGTACTTTGTCATTTAGTTCAGTATTAAGATAGGTCACACTACCCTCAATAATGATCAGATAAAAATCAGCAAAAAATATAATGTCACCAACATCATTACTCTTCATAAGCATCATTCCCCTTCATAATCCTCAAAACATTATTAATAGTCTCAAAATGTTTAAGCCAAAATCAGGGCAACCGGTTGGCTTTAAACCTTAAACTTACCCAGTCAAGTTTTAAAATTTCTTGCTCTCAAAGTCAAGCATAATTCAGTCTTTGCTTTCTAAACTTCCTTACTTTGGCTATTCTACTTAACTGTTCCATAGCTTCCTCTCTAAATGATCACTTGCTGAAGTCAGTGATGACATGACTTCCTTCCTCTAACCCTATCAACAGTGGTGTCCTTCAGGGTTCTGTCCTATTGCCTACTCTCTTTCCTGTCTCCACTAAATGATCATTTTCTTCAAATGCTAAGCCTATTTGCACTTATATTGATAATTCTCCTTCACAGATTTCAACTCACTTTCAATCCCTTCCTCACTCTAATACTCATCCTCTTTTCTCGCATTAAACATACTAGTAGGTAGTAGGTTGTTGACAACAGCCGTCCAGGGTGGTACTACCATCCTGACTGAGGAGCGTTAAAGTGGTGCTCGAAACCATCCTACACTCTCCATGTCAGGATTGCTGGTCTTACTTCCTGTCTCATCAAAACGGGACTACCAGGCTGGTCCTGCCATCTTCTTACAAGCACCACATACCTAATCATACCTTTCCTATTATTATTACTTTTTTCACATAAGTACTCTTCCCAGTTCCTATCCGCTCTAACATTTATAACCATCATCATGACAGTGTCCGTCCAATCTGTGGCCCCTAGTCCCCGGCGTCATGGGGTGCTAAGAATCTCCGGTTTTCAGCCTGACTCTACTGCCAGTGAAGGGGAGGGCTCTAGCAATAGTAGTACCGGCCCCTCCCATGACCTTTTCCTCTTTGTGAGACCTTCCTCGTTTCTATTCACTATACCAACATTCGTGGTCTCTCTAGAAACATCTCATTGAACACCATCTGTCTGGTACCTCTCCTAATATCTTACTTCTGTCTGAGACACAGTTGTCTAATGATGTTCTCACAAGTTCCTTTTTCATATCTAACTATAACCTCGTTCCATGATTCCGGTTCAAAGGTGGTGTGTGTGATTAAAATCAACACGCCTGTAGCACACCTCAAGGACCCTGAGTCTCGTAACTTTGATGTTATTGGCTCAAGGTCTGTCTCCCAGCTACCACACATTTCTTCTGTTTCTCGTACTGCTCTCCTAATTCTCTATATTCTATCTTCGACTATCTAAACTTTTGCCACGAGACTGTGGCATCCTCTCGCCAGCAAGCCCTGATTCTCTACTTAGGGCATTTCAACGTTCACCATAGAGAATAGTTGGATTCCTCAAATGCGGACGATGGAGAGAGTGAAGCCCTCACATTCTCCATTCTCACTGATTTAGAACAAATTATCTCCCACCCTACGCATATACCTGATCGCTATGACCACTCTCCTAATATTTTGGATCTGTTTTTCCATCTCGCTGTAAATACACAATCTCGGCCCAATTGGTTCATCTGATCATACTCTCATAAATGAAACTATCTAACGGCACCTCCCCCTCCAGCAGCCTTTTCTATATGTAAATACTGGCAACTCAACAAAGCTGACTGGAATCATTTACATAACTTCTTTCCTGACTTTCCCTGGGTAAATTACTGTCTCTTGTGTGGTGACGCTTTTGTCTCCGCCAAACGCATAGCAGAGGTTATTCTTGCGCTAATGGAAGCATATATCCCCTCTTCCTCCAAGACTACTTCTTCATCCAATGCATGGTTCAACCGTTCCGCTTCTGATGCTATTCAGACAAGAGATCCTCTGGCTCCCATTTAGCTTTTATCACTGCCCGTAATCGCTGCAACCAAGTAATTCTTGAGGCGAAGCGTTCTTTTATTCAAAGAAATTGCGCTAACCTCTCCTCGTCATCCATGAGTAGGTCTTTCTGGTCTTCAGTTAAGGGCATCGCTAATGACTTCTGTCGGTCTACCTTTCCCTCACATTTTCGTTCTACCGGTAATGTAGCTATCTCTCCCGGAGAGAAAGCAACTCTGTTTCCTGTTTCTCTTTTAACTCCAACTTAGATGACTCTAACATTCCTTCAGCCCCTCTCTGATACTCCTCTTATTAATCATATGCTCCTCTCCTTAATCTCTTATATGGCTGCCCTAAAAAGGAGATTCTCTCTCTGGACACAAGCAAGGCTTATGGTCCTGATGGCAACCATCCCCGTGTACTGAAAGAGTGTGCCTCTGAACTTTCATCTGTACTTGCTCGTCTGTTTTTCTCTTTAAAAACCAGAACTATTCCTTCTTTCTGAAAGCATGCGTTGCTACAATCCATCCCTAAGAGAAGTGACTGTTCTGACCCCACTAACTATCGTCCTGTTGCTTTGACATCTACCATTTCCAAAGTCTTTGAATCCCTCCTCAACTGCCGTATCCTCAGACATCTTGAATCTCACGGTCTTCTCTCTGGTCACCAGTATGGCTTCTGTAAGGCTTAATAAACAGATCACGTCTTCTCGACAATCAATGGCTGTAAAGAACATTGATGCATTTATCTCCTGCCCATAACATCACAATTCATAGCCTACATCTATCAGCTGTACAAAATATCTGTTCTCTACATGCTGTTTACCACATACCACCCGCAGCCCACTTGGAAAACAGATCACATCTTAAATAATCAGTAGTTGTAAACAACACTGATGCATTTATCCTTTACCCATAATAACACAATCAATTCACAGCCAACAATCTTCGACTACAAATCACATTTTTCATTATAAACACCTGTTGCCCACACTCATCAATAAACAGCGTCCTTGATAATCCCAAATCTACGAGTTGAAAGGATCAAAATATAGATCAAATCAGTCATACAAGTCTTACCATCGCTTTGCATCAGATACTCATGTGTCGGCACATTTAACATTTACACTTTATGAATCTTCGCCTTCCTTAAGGAAGTGGGAAGGGCGGGGGGGGATATGATGATGGTGGGCCGGGCCGGGCAAGCCTTCGATGTATTGATGCGCACATCTGCCGCTTACACACACACACACACACACACACACACATGCGTCATGCGCTGCATGAGGATACACACCAACGGGTGACATTATGCTTGCTGGCCCGAGGGCCTGTGGGGTTCCGTGAGGAAGGCCAAGGACAACATGGAGGCACAATATAGCCTGGAGGAGATGCTTCTAAGTCGATAAGAATAAGAATATTAAGCAGGAACCCACCACTGTCAGGTCACTAGCTAACCAGGATGAGAAGGTGAACATAAACAACTGCCATATATATACATACACACACACACACACACATATATATATTTGTGCGTGCGTGCATGCGTGGGTGCGTGCGTGCGTGCGTGCGTGCGTGCGTGTATGTGTGTGTGTGTGTGTGTGAAGGAGTGAGGAGGAGATGGAGTGAGTATTTTGAAGGAATGTTGAATGTGTTTGATCACAGAGTGGCAGATGTAGGGTGGATTGGTCGAGGTGGTGTGCGAAATGAGAGAGTCAGGGAGAGTGGTTTAGTGGAGAGAGAGGGGGTGGTGAAAGCCTTGCGGAAGAAGAAATCCGTCAAGGCGGCAGGATTGGATGGTAATGCAGTTGAATTTATTAAGAAAGGGGGTGACTGTGTTGTTGATTGGTTGGTAA
>JAYMFT010187863.1:0-11919 GCA_038088735.1 Panulirus argus
ATGGGATGGCCTTGATTAGGGCCTCAGCTGCCCGTGCCGTCTCAGTTAACATAAATAGAAAAAAAAAAAAAATAGGTGTTCGAGATTTTGCTTGTTAGGCCGATAAATAATTTTCCTTATCCCTGTTTGTCAGCACTCGTATGATGATTGGATAATTCACATTCTTCATCGAGTTGCCAGACGAACTGTCATTCCATACTGGGGAGTTATTCCCCCACTGATCAAGCATCAGGTGATCAATCAGTTATCACTTGCAACACCGCAGCAATGTAAGCATCATGGCTATTAATCACACCCTGACAAAGCTAAATGAACATAAGTTAATATTGACCGGGTTGTTCTGTCCAGTTTTTTGTGATATGTGGTGGATGGCGTTGTAGTTTTATTATATACAATGATCAGCCATTGTACCCTCATCTCATGAGCGTTCACTGGTGCTTATATTATACGAGGATGTGATGGATGTTTTCACGTGTAAGTTGTAAAGTATGAAGTAGCGGTTAGCATTCCTGACCGCAGCGCGTACACGGGCCGCCCAAGATGGAGCGCATATGTTCGAATCCTGGTTGCGGCAGTCGGTCCACAGTCAACCCAGCTATTCATCAATTCTGTGCGAGCAGTGCTCATCCTATACCAGCAATCCTCATCCTGTACCAGACATGCTCATCTTATGCCAGCCATGCTCATCCTAAGTCAACCAGACTCCCCCTGTACCAGCCATCCTTTTCCCATGCCAGTTATACTCATTCTGTGCCATCCAATCTCATCTTGTGCCAGCCATACTCGCGCTGTGCCACCCAAGATCACCCTGTGTCAGGTATGCTGATCCTATGGCAGCCATGCTCATCCTATGGCAGCCACACTCATACTGTGTTAGTCATATGCATCCTGTGTCAGCCATGCTTCTCCTTTGCCAGCCATGCATCTCACGGCAGCCATATTCATCCACTCCCAGGTACCTAAAACACTCCTCTTCCTCCAAGTTCTCTTCATTCAAAGTCACACTCCAAATATCCTGTCTCTTTCCACTGCTAACCATTTACTCTTATCTTTCTCCTTTCACATGGTCTCCCAGACTCAGATACTAACCTCTGCAGTTTCTCTTCCTAATCTACCAACAGCGTTCTGACTCATTAGCAAACAACTGACTTTCCTCCCCCGCTTCACCTCCAACATGCTGTTTACTTATCACCTCTCTCTAAGACTCTTGCATTCATCTCCCTCACCTGTCGGAGTAGAAGCCAAACGAGGAGTTCTCATGTTTCTCGAAGGCTCAAGTCTGGGTGTTTTAAGGTTTTCGGATGAAACCAAGGGAGGGATAGGTAGCGAGTATGTATGAAGAAAGGAACCTGGATACTCTGCCTCTGAGTGAAACAAAGCCCAAAGATAAGGAGAAAGATTGGTTTGGGGATGTCTAAGGGGTTGAGTCAGAGGATTGCTTGAGGGGAAGAGCTAAGGAAATGGTACCACTTCTGGTGAAAGAGGATGTTGTGGAAATGTGTAAAATAATACAACGAAGTGAGTCCCAAAATGATGTGGGCAAAAATGAAAGTAGATCACGAAAGGTGGATGATTACAAGCGCTTATGCACCTGGCCACGAGAGGTGGCAGTAGAGAAAAGTGTAGTGAGTGGTAGGATGACGAAGCAAATTTACAAATGAAAACGAAAGGATAGGTGAATAGGCGTTACTTAAAGGGAAGGAGTGAGAACGCGTGGAAATGTACAAGAAGAACTGGGACGAGGTCAAGATGAAGGTCCATGAGCTCAAAAAAGGGACATATGAAAGTTGAGGTAAAAGAGTATCAAGAAACTTAGGGAAGTAGAGGAAAAATGCTTTGAGAAAAGGTTAATAGTGTAAGAAAAACATGAGAAGAAATGGGAACATCGGTGAAGGGGCAAATAGTGATGTGTTGACAGGCAGAGATGAAGCGAAGAGGAGGTGGAGTAAGCATTTTGAAGGGCTGTTGAATGTTCCTAATGATAGGGTGGCAGAAGTGGAATGTTTGGGGTCGGGCAGCTATGCGAAGTGAGAGAGTTATGACCAGTGGTTCAGTGAAAAGAGAAGACTTGGTGAAAGCCTAGCTTAAGATGAGATGTGGCAAGGCGGCTGGAGTGGATGGTATAGCAGATGAATTTCTGAAAGGGGGTGACTGTAATGTTGATTAGTTAGTCAGGATTTTCAGTGTATGTATGGATCATGATGACGTGCCTGAGGATTAGCAAAATGCCTGTCAAGTGTCACTGTATAAAAGAAAGAGGGATAAAGGTGAGTGTTCACAATAACAAAGGTACAAGTTTGTTGGGTGTACCTGGCAAGCTTATGCTAAAATGGTGGAGGGTGGAGGCATGCGTAGAGAGGAAAAATGTGGTTTCTAGTGTGGTAGAGGTTGTGTAGATCACGTGTCTGCTTTAAAGAATTTGATAGAAATACGGAGAGAAACAAACTGATTTTTATGTGGCATTTATAAATCTGGAGAATGCATATCATCATATCAATAAAGATGCTTTTATGAAGGATGCTACGAATTTATGGTGTGGGAGGAGAGCTATTTGAAACACTAAGGAGTTTTTGTCAAAAGAGTAAGGGAACGTGTGCGAGTAGGTAGAGAGGAGGATAAGTGGTTCAGGCTGAAGGGAAGTTTACGGCAGGAGTGTGTAATGTCACCGTGGCTGCTTAATTTATGTATGGATGGGCTGGTGAGGAAGGCGAATTTGAATTCGCCTTCCAAACCATCCATCTTGGAGAGAGGAGCAGATATGAATTGTGCTGGGCCTGGGGAGGCCCGGGAGGCAAGTCATCTGTCATATGCTTATAACACTGCGCTGAAAGCGGATTCGAGTGACAAACTGTAGAAGTTGGTGTTTGAGCTTGGAAGAGTGTATGAAAGTGGAAAGTTGAGAGAATATGTGGATAAAAGCATGTATACTAGCTTTAGCAGTGAAAAAAGACAGGTTATTTGGAGTGTGAGTTTGAATGGTGAGAACATGGAGGAAGTGAAGTGCTTTAGGTACCTGGGAGTGGATATGGCATTGAATGGAACAATGACTACTGGAGTGAACCATAGGGTGAGTGAAGGGGTAAAGGTCTTCGGTCCAGTGAGGAACGTGTGGAACAATGGACGAAAAAAACAAAACAGGCTGAAAAGGATGTTTGCCGGTCCGTGTGAGGACGTAAAAAAGTAAACGAGCGGAAAAAGAAAGTTTTTATAAACTTGTCTAATGTAGCCAGTGATCCCCAGAACTATCTACACACAAAAATGCGGCCAAAAGTATATTTTACTAACAGTTCCACGAGGTGTGTGTATGTGTGTGTGTGTGTGTGTGTGTGAGTGTGTGTGTGTGTGTGTGTGTGTGTGTGTGTGTGTGTGGACGGAGACACGCGAACTTCCTCACACATGGGAACGGTGTTCTTGTCAACCGCTACATTTGAGCTATGTAAATATCCTCAGTAATAGAGCGACACCCCGGATTATTGTGACTACAGCGGGCGTAGTCCCGGGGTAAGTCATCCCTCGATCGAGGGTGTGAAAGGCTAAAGTGAGCAAGGCACGCTACCAACATGGGGATCATCTGGACAATGAGACTCGAGGATGGAATCCAAGCGCACTAGTAGCAGTCACTTGTCTGGACGTCTTTGGCAGTATTTTGTAGCAGCATTTACCTGTGTTGATCAGGCGACTGCCATCGGCACAACGATTGCAAGATGTCATAGGAAATCATCTGTATTGTGAGAGGAACCAACCTGGAGAGTTCATCCTGGTTGCGAGCCTCAAGCAGGTCGGTTCACAGGGGATTCGAACACCCTTATAGACCAGTACTTGGGGACTTCCAGCGCGGGAAATACTGATTCACCGGGGCTTGGTGCATCAGGCAGAAAGATTCATTGGGGTTCCGAGCACCAAACACCGAGGTTCATGAGAGCTGCGATCAGCAGGACAGGTTCACAGAGTCACCTGGACTGAGCGCTCTAAGGATCACTTTATGGTGATGACATGACCAAGACACCTGTAAAACACAGGTGCAATAACTGATCACGAGATGGTGTACCACACATACGAACTTGATTCTGATAAGAGAGGTTGCTCAGTTTGATGTGTGGTCTCTTGTTCTTACGATCAACACACCTCGCTCCCCGTTTGGTGCATATACAGTGGGGAAACGTTTTGTGGAAGGGATAAGACTTTAAAGAGTTTACACGTTTTATGGGGAAGGAAAGGCTTTAAACGTTTTGGTGATGGAAGGGATAAGACTTTAAAGAGTTTACACGTTTTATGGGGAAGGAAAGGCTTTAAACGTTTTGGTGAAGGTAAAGTCTTTAAACATTTCTGAGAGCTAAATGTTTTAAGGGTAGGTCAAGACTTTCAACGTTCTTAGGGAATGACAAGACTAAACGTTTTGAGAGAAAGGCACAACCTAATACGTTTTGGGGGAAGAACAAGACTGAACGTTTTGAAGGAATGGCAACACTAAACGTTTTGAGATAACAAGACTTTCAGTTTGGGGGGAAGGAAAAAACTAATCATTCTGACAGAAAGGCTAAACTTTAAACGCTCAAGGGAAGGTCAATACCAAATGTTTTGAGGGAAAGACAAAACAAGACAGGACTCTTATCACTGTGTGGGAAGCAAAAGACTAAACGTTTTGAGGAGAGGACAAGACTAGACTTCAAGCGATTTCAGTGAAGGACAATAATTCAAACGTCTGGGGAAAGTGACAAATCTTGAAAAGTCGATTTATGAAACTGACATCATGGTCAATATAAGGGACTCTAAAATTATTGGACTTTCAGAAATTGTTGTTGATTAAAATTAGTAATTATAGAGCTGGGTAAAGAAGTGCGTTTATCATGCTTTATGTACAATCATTAGGAACTGGTGCCGTCGTGAGAAAGGTGATAATATCATTGATATTAGCTAATGATGATTAATGATTTTCATATCATTTTGAAATGTCATAATCAGATATAAAGTGAGGTACAACGAAGCTAGGAACACAAAAGACCCGTTAAATTGAAAAACTTGAGAAATGACGAACATAAAAACCCTCAATTCACTTTAGCAGACGATTTATTGGCACATTACTACCAGTTTATATCAAGTGTTGCCATCTGATGATTCTCCATTAATGAAGATAGATAACATTGCCAAATGCCACCAGCTGTTAATTACGGCTGAAATATCTTTCCCGATATTTTTGTTTCACTAAACTTACTCACTCGTTATATATTATTCGAGGCGTCTGCAGAGGGAGGGAAGGTAGCCGCCTCCCGTGCGGGCCGAGGAATTTGCCTTATTATAAAGGCGATTGAATTCGCTCTACTGTATTACTGATAATCCCACACTATCTACTGAAGGAAAAAAGTTAATGAACCATAACCCTTTTCTTTCAGTGTATTCAACTCACATTCTCTCTCCTATCCTTATTTAATAATATCTTCCTTATCAATTGCGCTCTGGTTATTTAAACGTCACCTACCGCCCAAGGAATCAACGCTCCGATTTAAAGTAACGAAAGAAAAAATCGTGCCAATGATTACGGAAGGAGAATCGTTGTCATGTAAACCACCTGACGACAAAACAAGAAAAAGAAGGAAGATGGAAACCGTATCTTGGCGCACCCAGGGGCTGATAGACCCGGGTGCTGGCGGACCCGGGTGCGTGGGGGTGATAATGCGGAGTGACGTCCGCAGATGGAACTCAACGGCCGCTCCTGCACGGTACCAGGATGTTCGAGTCACTGAGGCCTGAGTGACGGCGTCCAGTGGCTACATAAGCTTACATTACCTTTATATCTGTGACTACTCACGTCCCGCCAGAGTGCTTGTTTCTGGCCGCCACACACCCGATCCACAACCTGAGAAGGTTACCCGAATCCTGCGGGAGTAAGACCTGATCCTCTCTCTGTAAGGCAGTCGCCTGGGGCCTGAACCACTGGACTCAGTAATTACTGTAAACCTGTCTCGACACCTACTCTAGTTAGCCCAGGACCGTCTCCCTCAGTAATGCCAGCAATCACTACAGGCCTAACCAACCTCCATTTGGGGAAGATACGGAGTACAAGTTGTGACTGGTAGGCAACCACTTGTCCCATTTATCGGCCAGCCCTCCGACCAACAGCTGTTAAGAGCAATTTGGTATTGATTGGTGTGGGTAGGTCAGGGTCAGGCCGGCACGACTGTGAGCGGCAGCAGCAGCAGCCGCTGGACCTGCTATAATTGACGAAGCAATTTCATCTCAGAGGGAGCACTGTATCTCCTTCCATCATGCATTCTTTTTCTATTTTAAGAGCAATATTCTTTACTGACCGAAATAGTTGATATGTTCCTTGTTAACCAAGCGGCATCGCCATCTTTTTGTTCATTTTGCACTTCCCTTCCCATATGTGGCTTGGCCAACTTTGGTGTCTGTTTTCACTCGTGAAACGTGCCCTCACTATACAGCAGGGCGCTGACACTGGCTGATGAATCCATGGCCGTGCACCAAGCCAAGACAACACAGGGAACGTAGCCACAACCACTCTCTACTTTTCATTTCTAAGACATTTTCTCCAGCCGCCTGATGATTCACTCTCTAACTCCATCTTGCTATGACCCGAGTTCTTTTCTTTTTCGTTTTATTCCAGTTTATGATTATTTTCTTAACAGAAGGTTGTCATGTCAGTAATTACATTCGTCACGAACACCTACACGTGGATCCGCCAGCACAGTGAGTGTCGTTATTAACCCATGGTTCTGCTGGTGTTGCAGGAGAAAGGGGACTATGTTGTGTCGGGACCTCAAGGCACCGACCTGTACAACGACCGCCAGGTGTCTCTGCCGCCCCTCTCGCACGCTCCTGCCCCCGGCGACGTCATGCAGCCCTCCCAGCATGGTAGGTCTCCGTCATCCTTGCCTTCATCCCTACGGTAGCCTCTTCTTATGGTAGGTGTCCGTCATGATCAGCTCTAGCAGATCATCTCTGTAGAGGTCAATTAGGCATAACAGATGTAAGTAACTCACCACTATTCTTATAATTACCACCGTAGGAGATTGCTACCGCTGTACACATCTATTATCTATTAGGTCTGCCTGGTAGTAGGCTACACCCTGAAGGAGGGGCCTGCCTCTGTCACTGATAATGTTGCGTGCATGAGTCCGTTCCCATCATGGCACCCTACTCACCCCGACCCGGTGGCACAACACCGCTAACCGGACTGGCGGGGTGAGGGAATGACTAGTGCCCATGTTACCTTGGTAAGTACACATCTCACCTTTAAGAATGACGAAGAACCGTACTAGGGCGGTCAGTACGTGAGAAAGAGGCATTCTAGCGCGGTTAAGTACATGAGTAGGAGGCGCATTAGCGTGGTAAGTGTGTGACCAGGAGGCGTACTAGCGTGGTAAGTAAATGACCAGGGTACCAGCAAGGTGAGGAGATTCCTGGGATGGTACGGTTGGATCACACACCTGCACAATGGTTGATCGGTACCTCACGACCAAACCACTCCAGCCCCCTACATGGGGGGAGGGGAGGAGGAGGAGGAGGAGGAGGTCATCATCGATCAACGTTGTCGGTACCATACATGAGTCCAGTATCTCACCATGGTAGGCAGGGACCCAGCAACCACGACTATCCTGGTATGGTAGTAACTATTCATAGCCAAACGAACATGGTAGGAAGGTCAGTGACCGTTAACAGGGTAGTGGTATACTGTACTGTTATTGTCTTATCACGCGCACTGACGCTCATGTTATGAAAACGTCGTTTACATCTGTCCTCACTGAATCATCAAATGTCTCTTATTGCCATCAATCAGTTTCATTATATATATCATCTCTGTCTCATACAAACTCTTTTTTCTGTTCTGGGAATCTTACAGGTTTGTCATTTATATGTATACTTTCACCCCCACACATACCCTTCTTCCGCTCTTTCCAGAATAGATTATCACTTTACTATTTTCCCACTTTTGATTCCCCCTTTCGTCATGGGTCAACATGGACAGAATCAGAAGCTTAACGTAGGTGTGAACAGATCTTCAGGACCATTTGTACTGAGGAACCATCTCATCACATGACAAATCGTTACTGAAAGGGCTAAGAGTTCATGTGCCTCGTAAGTATCACTTTACGTTGAACTACTACGCTTGAATCAGTTTTCAAAATCGTAAGCGCAGATCAACCAGGATGGCCCTAGCGGCAGCAGCAGCTCAGCCTTGGCGGGTGGAGCGGGTCGAGAGGCAGGGGAATGTGCTATAATAGCGGGCCGGGTAGGAGAGACTCGCTGTATCGAGAAGGAGCGGTGGCAGTTACCCGCGCTGGTTGTACACTTGTCAACTTGCATTTGTAGCGCGTCATGTTGTAGTCTGTGCAGAGGTATGTTAATTTCTATGGCTAAACAGCTCCCAAGAATTTTATCACTCCACATGAAGACAATGTTCTAATCGTAGAATCTTGGCCAAACTATTCATAGTATTCAGAGGTCACTTACTAAGGATGTGCGACAACAACAAACCCTTGTGTTATGATGAATATTTTCAAGATTACTGCCTTTTCTACGAAGGATAAGAAAGATATTTTGACTTTATACTAATGTAAACTCTGAATATATTTACATACTACAATATCATTTGGACTGGAGTAGCAAGAGGCCCATGATCCCTCCTTCCGTGCATCCGCCACATCATCCAGCACCAGTGGGAACAGACTCGATGAGAGTCATGCAGAAATCTGGTGGTCGTCCCACGCTCTGCCGCACCTCTTGAGCATCGCTTTCAAAAGCTTGGCAGCTACTCTCTTGTCCCACTGCTGTCTTCCAACCCGTGATGGCCCATAGACGTTCTATAAGCCGGTCCACAGCCTCTGGAGCCAGTCTCTCACCGCCTGGCTGGAGTGGATGGGACTCCCGTCTTACTCTGGTCTTCCTTGTCAGGCACAGATACAGCCATGAAGCGGACTGAAGGCAGAAGGGTTCCTCTCAGGGAATCTCACATGGTGTTCACCTGTGAGCATTCCGTCCATCTTAACGCGTCCATCTGGGCAGTATGTCTAAGTCTATCTGTACGAGAACAGGAAGAGAAGGTGGGACAGGGGAAGGGATAGTCCCTAATGGAAGAGAAAGCTAAAGTGTGTGCAGATGTATAGTGTATATTCCTGATGTTTAGGACTGAGTTTCTGAAAGCTTGCTGAACAGATTCCACATGGCTTTTTAGGTATCCAGCCGCTGTGTACTGGAAATGAGGAATGGACTGGTTCATACAGTGACTATCATGTGAACACGATCGCTGCTTGTGAGGTCACCTTGCCTGATGTGGACACTGTGGCAGGATTCGCCATTTCAAAGTATTTCATCCCGTGTGGTCAGGATTGAGTGATCTATAAACTTTGGAAAGTTTGTCCCCAAGCCTCGTGTTCCCACGTGCTGGGGTCCTGAGGTTATTTCTGTATGCTGGGAAATACTCGCAGCAGTCAGGCCGGAGAGGTCAGTCTCGTGGTTAAGTTGGGTGGGCGGGGTTGACTGTGGGAGGCTGAGGGCACCGAGTATGCTATAGGATTTCCATATTTGCTCTGGCTTGTGATGGTCTGAGCCAGTAGTTTTTCCCTTCTATCAACGCACATATCGTTGAGGTGACGGCGTTCAGTGGTTCTCGTAAGGATCCTGGGGTCTCTTGTGACCTGTGACAGAAGAAGGTTAGGGCGGGTCTTTTTTTCGGTTCTGTTGTTCACGCTTTACCTTAATCACTTTTTACGTGTGATCACACGTAATCTTCGCGAAGGGTGAGTTTTCTTTCCTTGAAGGCATTTCTAGTAGTATGCTTGGCATTTTCTCTTTCCGTGAAGGCATTTCTAGTAGTATGCTTGGCATTATCTTTGTGTGTGTTTCATTTCAGAGCATAGTGGGCAAATCTTAGAGTCAGAAGGTTTGTCCTATTCACTTGTGGTGTGGGCATCAACTGCAAAACACTTAGAGCCAGGGGGCAATGAGATAGATTCCTCAGGTTCAGTTTGTTGGCTTGGGATGTACAGATACTTTGAGTCCGTCTAGGCAGGCTGGATTAGCCATATCTGCTGAGTCAGACTGCTTTATGCATATGTTTGATCTCGTCATAGTCCTTCAGGAGATATCTGGCGGACATTGGATTCTAAATCCTTCTTTTTCCTGTTAGGGTGACATTGCTGATAAACATTTGAAAAAAATGATTTGATATCAATGAAGTAAAGATCTGCTTCCCTATAGCTGTCTGTAATGTTTACGGCGAGTATGTTCCCTTGAGCAAGGACCTCTAGTAATCCGATTCTCCTTCGATCTTGGATTTGCCCATTGTTAGAGTTGGCTTCGGCTTTGAATTTCACGTTCACCCTCAGCCTAATGACATCCATCTTGGAAGTGAAGTGTGCCTATTGTAGCATAGGTGCTCCCAACACTGACGTACGCCACCAGGAAAAAGTGTGCCCAACACTATCGTGTTTACTGCATTAAAAACCCACACGGGCCGTGTAATTCCGATACAGGGTAATGGCGGAAAGAAGAGGCAGTAAGTACCTTACATAAACGAAGAGTAAGAATTTAGAAGGGTTGGACTAGGGAAGAACGGAGCAAGGCGGGAAGTGACCGCTCGCCACCACTGCCAGCGAGGGAGTCTGGGAGTACGCATTGACGCTCCTACTCCCACACCGCTCGTAGCTATGAGTCCTGGTGAGGCGAGTGCACTGTCGCTTCTGCTTCCACACACGAAAATGATTTCTTATCTTTAACATAAATGTTTCCCATTAGTAAGTGGAAAGCAGTGGTTGTCAACAATCAGTAGCAAATGCAAAAATTGCTGATACTTGCATGTTGTTATATGTCGTGGCTATCACCAGGTGGCATTGCTCCAAAGAGACCCGTGGCCGAACTGGTTCTTGTGCTTAAGTTCATTATTCGACGTTCACCGCTCGTGACATCAAGTGTAAATATAGTGTTTACATTGTTTATTCATTAGGAGGTACAGTCGCCTCCACTACCAACTGGGACGGTCAGCACTGTCAATCCTCTCTTTCCGTGAGGTGTGAACCCAGGCAGTATCGACTCGCTGCTTTGAAGCTTTCATTACAAGCTATGTACTTCCAAGCTTTTATTGTCCGGAGCTTTGCTCATCATGTCGGGGTCGTTACTAGTATCCAGCGCGTCTCACCATATGTGGCGTTGACTTCGGTTTCGGTAAACTACCGAAACGTTATTGCGATGTCGCTCCTTCCTCTCCTTGGCTGTGAACCGGAGAGTATCGACTCGTGAGTTCGAAACCAAACGTGGGTAAACAGGCGTTCCGTAAACTTAGACCATGAGACCACGCCATTCATCTTTTGACACAACTGATACGTTGATTGTGGCGTAGGTGTTACCGTAAGTCAAGTGGGAAAATGAGGCCAATGGCTGGCTTTTCCATGGAGTGTGGCGTGGGTGTGGTGGTGGTCGTCACTGCTGCATCAGTCTTCTATCAGCTGAGGGTCGTCATGAGTGACTCATAGAGACATTGGGTTTATCATCAGTCGATAAGATTACAAGGATTTCTTTATATTACTTAGCCTTGGAAGTGATTTTCGAAATATCTTACCGAATGTACCCAACCCACAAAAGAAATAATAATTGGAAAAATGAAACTATGTCTATTATCTCTCCAGCCGTCATTTTGTTAGTCATACCCATTTTAACACATTATTAAACTGTCTTACGCGATACTAATCTATAACCTCTTGTATAATCAAACCCCGCATATCATTAAAGTCATCCGATGAGCTCGTATAGCTCACGTGCGAAAGCCAGCAAGGACCACAGCTTATATTTCTACAAGAGACAGCGGACAGGATGCCATAACTTGTTATTTCTTTATCCAGACCAAACCGCCACCACAATATGGTGTCCACATTCCCACAATAAAGACTGCTGACTCACCACAACATA
>JAYMFT010187874.1:0-11918 GCA_038088735.1 Panulirus argus
GAATGGCCTCAGAACAGGAACGGTTGAACCATGGATTGGATGAAGAAGTAGTCTTGGAGGAAAAAGGGATAAATATAAGGGTCTTAAGCCAACCAGTTTTCAGCTTAGATCTAGCTGCCTAAGTGGATACATATACATACATTTTTCTGAGATGGCATCTAGAGGCTGCAAGCAACCAGCAGACGCATTTTGCTATGTCTGCGGCCAATTTATCAAAACAAGAGCGAAAAATTACTCCGTGGCAGCAACTGCTAGGATGTGCGAGGCCTACAAGGCATATTTGAGCATGTCTTTCGGAGATCAAGACAAATTTTGGGTATCTCATTTCACTTGCGAGCACTGCAAAAAAGTCTGGAAGGTAAGATAGACAATTGTTGCTCGTTTGGATGGCGAAATTTTGTTATAATTTTCAGGAATTCTTAAAGTTGAAATATCTTAATCTTATTTCTGTTAATTTTCAATGTTATTGAAAAAAAAATCATATATGGAATATGTTGAGAGTATCTTACACATCAGCCATGAGTGAAATAAATCTATAAACAAATATGTAATTCTTTTTCATAATAAAGATTGTAAATTGTTCTTTTGCAGTACGCTACAGAGGGGAAAAAGAGAGCCATGAAGTTCGCTATTCAAAGAATCTGGCGGGAACCCACTGACCACTCAAGTAATTGGTACTTCTGCATGGTGAACCCTTCCAAACGTCGGACTGGCAAGAATGCACCTGCTGTCACGTATCCGGACCTTTCATCATCCATTGCCACGGTGCCACACGGCCCTGAGCTCCCTGTACCCATTCCTTCGGAGAGATAGCAGCCGTCGACAAAACAGAGCAGCAAGTCGGTGTGGGAGGAAGACCTTGTTGATCCAGATTACATTTTTCAGAGTTGCAGCTGAGGAGAGAAGCCCATACTACCCCAATCAAAAAGACCTCAACGACTTGATCAGAGATCTTGGTCTCACAAAGTCCATTGCCGATCATCTGACGTCTAGGCTCGAGCAGTGGAACTTGTTGGATGAAAGTGTTCAAATGACAGATCAGAGGAAGCTTCACCTATAGGTTTTTCCAGCTTCTTCACCCGTCAAGATGGGCTCTGCTTCTGCCACAATGTAACTATTCTGTTCGAGGCAATCGGAATCGCCTGTAACCCGAACGAGTGGCGTCTCTTTTTTGACAGCTCATCCAGAAGCCTCAAAGCCGTGCTTCTCCATCACGGTAACAAGTACCTGTCTCTTCCCCTGGCTTACTCGATGCGCCCCAACAGTGTCAAGACCTTGCTAGACAACTTGAAGTATGATGAATACAGCTGCGAGGTCATCGGAAACTTCAAAATAGTGGCATTCCTGATGGGTATCCAAGGCGGTTTTACCAAATTTTCTTGCTATCTTTGCCTTTGGGACAGCATGGACAACGCGGCGCACTACCACAGGCGGAACTGGCCACAGCGGACCGAATTCTCTGTGGGAATGAAGAACGTCAAGTGGGAGCCACTGGTGGACCCCCGGAAGGTGTTGGTGCCACCCACTGCACATGAAATTTGGCCTTATTAAAAAATGGCACAGCTCTAGAAAAGGAGTCTTCAGCCTTCAATAACCTTCAAGACTTCTTCCCTAAGGTGTCTAAGGCGAAGGTCAAAGCCGGTGTCTTCGTCGGACCCTAGATAAAGAAGATCCTGGAGTGCAAGGAATTCCCCAAGAAGCTCACTAGGAAGGAGAAAGCAGCTTGGTACAGCTTTGTCGTAGTGGTTCTGGGCTTCCTAGTCAATCACAAGGCCAAAAACTATATGGAGCTTGTTGAGACTGTGGGGAAGTACTATGGCAAAATGGGCTGCAGGATGTCCCTCAAAGTCCATATCCTTGATGCTCATCTTTATGAATTCAAGGAGAACATGGGAGCATATTTAGAGGAGCAAGGCAAGCATGTTCACCAGGATATACTGGACTTTGAACGCCACTATCAAGGAACATATTATGAGAACACAGTGGGGGATTATTTTTTTGCATCTGATTCGTGAAAATGATTTACGGTACAATCATAAATCTTGAAAAACTACTCACTTTTATTCTTTTGTGATCTTTTTTGTTTAACATAGGTGTAAATACATGTTAATTTTGATTTGTACGTTGTTTTTATGACTTTATGTTAAGAAAAATGTGCAAATTCACCCATTGTCCAATTGGAAATAAGCAAATTTTAGAATATCACTGTCCTGGTCACAAAAGCAAAGTTTGAAGGGAATAATAGTCTTTTTTTCTACTTTTTATGCATAAGCCATTAGTAAATAACACTTACTATCCAGGAATAGAAATTGTTACACAGTGAATTAGGATTACTTCAGCATCTAGGTTTAAATCTTTCAGTTTTTCTTTTGGCTTGGCTTTTCCTTTCTCTCTTAATGACTTTTTATTTCTTAAGTTTTGCACAGATTTGTCTCAAGAACCCTCTTTTATTTATGTTTACAAACATGAATCCCGTCTCTCCATCATAACTCTTCTTCCTTTTTATTTATTACCACACATCTCTTTCAAATACTCATTTGAAATTACAGCAAAAAATTTTTTGTTTCCATTCCAGCAAAGCATGCTACATAAGCTCCACATTCTATCTCCATTTAATCCCTGTGGTCTTGTCTTTGCGGTTTATGTGAACTTAACAGTTACATACTTCTAGTAATATACACTGATATTCCCCTACAGGTATGATTGTCAAGGAAGCTTTTGTAACAGAATATACAACAGGCTTAGTTCATCGCATTCAGTCATGGGATCAACCGGGTATTGGGCCCTTGGATGTGACTTACCAAACTTATGCACACCGATCAATGCCAGCTCTGCTTTTACAAGATATCAAGGTCAGAGCATAATAACTTTTTAATGTTTATTCATATGTTACAATGTATGGTAGATGCATGCATTCCTTATTGAAATAAGGATTGCATGCATCTACTATAGATTTAAAAAGAAATTAATAGGACTTTTCATGTTGCTTAAGCTTGAGCATGAGTCTTCTTGTATGCAGGTAACCCTTACTTAGCTTGTTCCACTCATCCAGCACTATTGCTTTGGAAATACCTTTTCATATGTCTGACTCATATCTACCTAGGTTTCTTATTGTGTAAAATATGTGATCTGTTCCTTTATGTTTCATAGAACTGCTTAATACTTATAGATTTAAAAAAGGCAGTAAGGTATGATAAAAGTTAATAAGGAAATTGTTACAGATGTCTTAACTTCCTGTGGTGTGCTTGGAAGGCATGTCAGTACTGTCAGGATTGTTAATGTGGATGTAGTACATATGTCATGGTAAATAATTGTGTAGGAATGTATTGTCTTTTAGTGCTGTCATGCTTTTTTTTTTAATGATTTTTAAGGATGGGGTATTGCATAACATGAGAGTGGGGTGGGATAAAAGTAATGTACTGCAATGTCATGGTGGAACAAAATTTAAGTTATAGCAGTTGTTTTATGCAGATGATGATATTTTGTTCAATGAATTAGGGAAAGAGTTTGATAGTTGTTCACTTTGATTATAGAAGCAGGAGGAAGAGACTGAAAGTAAATACAAATAAAAGTAGAATGAAAGTCTTTGAAAGAGTAGGAGGAAGAGACTGAAAGTAGATTCAAATAAAAGTGAAATGAAAGTTTTTGAAAGAGATAGGATTTCATTATGTAATATATCTGTTTGAATAGTAAATTACTGAAATTATAAAGGTTAAGTCAAAGGCCTGGGTATAGTGACAATGCATTTGACCTTAGCCATCCTTATAAGGGTCAGGTTAAAGGCCAGTGTTGTTGACTGTCTAGTAAAAATGAAGATATAGATGGTGTCATTGCTGTTGTGAAGGGAAAGGAAGTGAAGATGCATTTAACCTGACCTGTAAGGACAAAGGACAGTGTTGTTAACAGTGTAGGGAAGATAATTTTATTGAGGGTGAAGTGGACATGCATTTGATGTACACATGGATCAGGTTAAAGACCAGTGGTGTCAGGGGTGTAGTAATGATATGTTTCATTTGACCTTGTGACACAGTAGAGGTGAATATAATGCATTTGAGGTCATAAGCATTGTTAAGGATGTATTCAAGATATATTTTACCTGACCCACAAAAGTAAAGTGAAAGGCAAGTGGTGTCCAGTTGTAGTGAAGCAAATTTTGTTGAGTATGGAATGACAAATTAGAAATTACTTATGATCTCTATTTAAGATAAGGGTAAAATTGAAGATAAGGATGCAGTGTAAATGGTCACTGATATGAGCTAGAAAGGTCAGGTCAGAGGTAACTAGTGTCAACGACCTAGTGCAAATAAGGCTGTATTGAAAATTGGCTTTGAGTGACCCATAAAGATCCTGTTGAAGGTCATTGGTGTTGAGGTATACACATACAAAAAAAGATGTAGCGAAGTGAAAATGAGGGTGTAATGAAGATGGCATTTGACAATATATAGGGGACAGGTCAAAGGTCAGTTTATGAGGAAGATTTAGAGAATATTTAGTGTAGTGAAGATTGACTTATGGATTAGATGAAAGGCCAGTGGTGTTCAGGGGTTTAACAAAAGTGTGTTTGTCTAGAGTGTAGACAGTTTAGGTAAGTTGGAGGTGAAGTTGCTTTTTTTTTTCCCACTAAAGTATACCAAGGAAACTGTGTAGGATATTGGTGATTGAGAGAGTGGTGTGGATATGTGTACAGACACATATGCATGGCTATGTCTGCCGTGGCTATGCGTGTGAGCCCAGGTGCAGTGCATCCCTCTTGTCACAAGTGGCATCACTATTATTTTGTCATTATCTTATGGTGTTACTATTATTTTGTCAATAATATAGTCAGCTGCCTTGTAATCTCTGTGGCAGACGGACACATAGCCTGTGTTCCTTCAAGCCATGTCTACTCTCAATAAACCTAGTGTGTGTATGCAAACCTTATTTATCATTAACCTTCAAGTGACATGGTTAAATCACAGGACAAAGTGAGTTCCCTGTCAACATGGCGCAGTGAGTTCACACGCTAGGTTAAAACAGTGGGGTTTGATGCCGGTCAGACCCAACGATGCCATCGTCTCTGTGGCCTCGGGATTACCCGCACAGTGTGACGTTGACAGTCAAGTGCGTTATTTATAACTCAGTGAAGTGTGTGCAATGCATTGATCAGTGCAGTGTCCAGTACAGTGCTCATTTGTGTGTGTCCCGATGGTGCACCTCTTTGCTACGGGTCAGGCCGCATTTGCCACCCTGAGGGGCCCCTCTCCCACCCAGCCAGTGTGGAGCTTGCAGTGACACAGCCTTCCGTCAACACATCTACCACGAAACTAGAGCGCTATAGCCTTGCCCGTCTAGCTCTGCCCACTCAACTAGCCCCGCCTCCTACCAGCCCTCAGAGACACACATACAGACTCACGGAGATTTTCACCCTTCCGTCAACACTGACTGCACAGTAAAAACACTTTTGTTCTCCTGCAGTTTTCCATTCCTGAGTTGGTTATACCTCGAACACCGACATCATGGAAAACTTGCTGCTTCATGATGAGTCCTACGACACCCCACAAGCCCAGGACCTGCGCACTGAGTATGACAAACCCACAAGCCCCCCACCGACAGCCCCCTCAGGTAACATCGACACCGGGGAATTTGAGAGGGGCCTCTTAGAACTCAGGAACACTCCCACCACCACAGGAAGGTCACCAGCCCAGGTGTTATATGGCCATCCACTACGTATGTGCGTTCCCGCCCTCCCCTCCTCTTTCACCGCAGAGTGGCAAGAACGCACGGAGGACTGTGACCGACGTGCCATCATCCGCACTGACCAAGTCATGGCCCATTACGACAGCTACGCCTGCCCCCTTCCCAGACTGTCCGTGGGTGACCATGTCAGGATTCAAAACCTGGACACCCACTGCTGGGACAAGGTCGAGGTGGTCATGAGCCGTAGTAGCAACAGGACCCACAACTATGAGGTGAAGCTCCTGAGTGGCTGCGTTTGGTGGTGTAATCGTAGCTTCCTATGCCCCATTCCGGATCTCAGTGTTGACCCCCTCCCCCACATCCCTGTGGTCCCTTGCTCCTAGTCCTCAGTACAACTGACAATGGTAGACCAACCCTCCAACGCCCCACGCAGGTCACCAAGGCTCAGAAACTAGACGTTTATGCATCTGCTTCAGGCGCAAAGGGGGGAGGGAGGTGTGGATATGTGAACAGACACTATGCATGGTTATGTCTGCCATGGCTATGCGTGTGAGCCCAGGTTCAGTGCAGCCCTCTTGTCACGAGTGGCGTCACTATTATTTTGACATTATCTTGTGGCGTTACTATTATTTTGTCAGTAATATAGTCAGTCGCCTTGTAATCTCTGTGGCGGACAGACGCATAGCCTGTGTTCCTTCAAGCCATCTGTACTCTCAATAAACCTAGTGTGTGTATAAACCTTATTTATCATAAACCTTCAAGTGACATGGTGAAATCACAGGACACAGCGAGTTCCCTGTCAACAGGTGGTAGCGTGCGGAGAGCATTAGACGGGAGGTATAATGTAACTTTAGGACTGATAGAGAATGTGAAGACTAGGATTTTGCTGTGAAGAATTTGTATGAGAAATGCTCAGAGAAAGAGAGGGGTTTGTATGAGACATTTATGGATCTGGGGAAAGTATATGAATGTTGACAGAGATTCTTTATTGAAGATATTGCAGATATATAGTTTGGGAGGAAAGCTACTAACAGTAGTGAGATTTTATCTTAAGGCATGTATAAGTTGAGAAGGAGGAGGATGAGTGGTTCCAGGTAAAAGTTGAGGAGAACTTAATGAAGTGGAGTGCTTTAGGAACATGGGAGTGGACCTCCGAACAGATGGAACAATGGGAGGTGAAAAGGATCATAGGGTGGAGTTCCTACCTATGGGTACCTATAGTAAGATTTTGCCATGGTGGAAGGGCCAGTGCATTAGCACTCACCACTTGTTTTGCATGTTGGATAATGCTGTTTCTCTTGAACACCTCACCTTTCCACTGTCTTGCTTGTTGTAAAATACCATTTTTTAGGTGGCTACTCCCTTTGCTCTATTGTCAGTTTGAAGTTCATATGGTATTGTGGTCAGGCATGAGTCTAATTCTTTCGAATGTTTCTGTAGTCTATCCAAGTATGTTTCTTAGTTCTCCTGTTATTGAGTAAGTGCTCCAGCTTCTTATCTGGGTGTTTATATATATTTGTCTGGAAATGGTGAATATGCATGAAGAAAAATATGAAAATCTCTTTTGCACCTTCCTTAGGATTACTCTTGATTTAATGATTTTGTATCATCCTTGTGGAGTTGTTTTCTTGTTCAAAATATTTGCATCCATACATCTTTCCCTTCATTGCTCAAGATTTATAGTGTTCAAGCTCTATCAACCATTCTTGGAAGTTCAAATGCTCCAGTTAACCTGTTTTACTTTTGAAATGTTTTTGTTCTCTCCCTAGTTTGATTGGTTTCATTTGCTTAACTGGTGACCATACAACACAGCAGTAATTTGTTGTACTTTTTTTTACAGTATATACTGTAAACATTTTCATTGTTAATTTTCTGTCTCTTGTTGCAAAAGTTCTCAGTATCATACTGCTAACTATATGGTTTGAATGCATTATCTTCTTAGTGTGTTATTTAAATTCAAGATTTTCATTCATGATAATGCCCAATTCCTTAAAATTTACTTCAATGTTTCTTTCCCTGTAGGGCCCTTGTATGCAGATGCCGAGATTTTGATTGTTTCATGAAACATATGCTCAACTTTGTTTTTATTAGATTCCATGAGGTTCACTCTCACCCATCTGTTTATAGTATCCCGATCTTTTTGCAGCATTTTGATGGTATTCATTTTTCCCTGTTTTACATAATCCCATGTCACCTGCAAGACACTTCAGTATATTTTCTGATAATCCATATCTGTTTTTGGTGTCATGATTAAAAAGAGTATAGAGGTTAATGCTGTTCCATGTGAGACATCCGGTAGCACCACTTTCTTGTTATACGTGTTTCCAGTTGCATCTATGTTGAATTTGCTGTTGGTATGAAACTGAGATCCATTTTTCTGTTTTTCGTTTGATATTTTGTCTTTCCTTTTTCTTAAGTGGTGCTACATAGTTTATGCGTTAATTTTTTTTTTTCTGTGTCCATTCTCTTCCCCTCATTATAGTTTTATATATGTCATTGTAGTGAGCTTGTAATTATATTTGCATACTTTTGGTTGGTACAAAACCATACTATCTATCTCTCTATATCTCTGATGGTTGTTCCCTCCGGGAACTCCTATCAAGGGGTGATCATGGCAAAAGAGTCTTCACTTATCCCTGTACTTACATGCCTTCCTCGCATACATCATTCCATGCATTCTTCCACAATATCTCTCCCTCCAGTATTCCTATACCCTATTTGCCCATGTCAGAGGTGGTCTTCCACTCACTCCAACCCCTTTAGTTTTACTATCATACACTCTCCTTGTAAACTCCTAATCTTGCATTCTTTTCACATGCCCAAACCACTTCAAAGTATTACGTTTCACCCATTCTACCACTTCACAACTTACTTCCTTTGCATTCCCTGCCATACCGCAATTCACTCCCTTTGCATTACCTGCCATACCACATCTCTCATACACTCTTTCATTTCTTTCTTCATTCCATCTAGTCACACCGCATGATTTTCTCAAATACCTCATTTCCACAGCTTGGATTCTTGACCTTTGTGACTCATTAAATCCTCATGTTTCAGCTGCATAGGTCAGGGTTGGGAGGACTGTGCTGTCCCTTAATCCTCACTTCACTTCCATACTTACACCTCAACCCCTGATTATTCTATTAAGGAACCCATTGACTCTTCTGCCCTGTGCTGCTCTCTTCCTTATCTCTCCTTCCATATCACCACACTTACCCAAGGCAGCTCCTAGTTACTTAAATTCTCTCACTTCTTCCAGTCTTTTCCCCCCATATCCAAAGCACAATTTAGTACACTTTCTTATTTCACTCTGTATGGTTTTACAAAATCTATATTTTTACTCCGTTTCCTTTCCAACACCATTACTTTACTTTTACTTGCATTAACCTTTAATTGCCTGTGCTTACACACATCGTAAAACACACTTATAACCTTCTGCAACTCATCTTCACTCTCAGCAAAAACACAGTTTTATCTGCAAACAGGCTTGCCATTAGCCACCATATCTCACTGCCATATTCCATCTCTGCGCTCCTTTTCCCTTGTTTTGCTTTCAGCTTTCTTATCACTCTGTCCATATATATATTAAAAAGCCACAGTAACATCACACAGCCCTGCCTCACACCTACATGTAACCGAAATCTTTCACTCAGCTCTCCATCCACTCTTACACATGCATTTGCTTCTCTATAGAAGGCTTTCACACCATTCAACAGTTGTTCCCCTATACTATATATCCATAATGCTTCCCATAAAGCATTCCTCTCTACTCTGTCATGCGCTTTCTCCAGATCCATAAAAGTTGCATACAACTTCTTACTTTTCACTGAATACTTTTCCACAGTCATCTTTACTACAAAAATCTGATCCACACATCCCCTACCTTTCTTAAGACTCCCTTGCTCTTCACTTGTTCTGCATTCAGTCACTTACATCATTCTGTCAATTGATATTCATGCATACACCTCGTTATTACACCCCTCAGGGGTAGAACTAAAGGGCAAGGCATTGCCCAATTACATCAGGGCAATACTTTTAGGTTTAGACAAACGCCTGAGTTGTGCTGTCACTTTTATTTTTTTTGACAATCTTGGAGCCTTGCTGCACCGGAGTTGCCCTCTGCCAGTGACCTGTCAAGGGTGAGGCACAAAAGGCTAAGAAGCAGCACTGGAGTCGACCAGTTATGCCGAGGGCTAAAAGAGACGAGCAATTGAGGATGATGGCGCTGAATGTGAATGGGATGACTGGTGAGAGTAAAGGAGGGAGATTGTGGATGCATGACATTTCCACTCTGCATCACTGCATTACTAGGGTCAATTTAACCCTATCCAATATTTTTCAGCATAATATCTGAAAGAATAATATAAACTAAGTGCATTGGATGGACCTATATTATACATGATATCTGATGAGTGATGCAAAAACTAAAATCATTTTGAAGCAAAATGATGAAAATTTGACGAAAAACATAGCAACTTATAAACGGAAACTTGTTTCCTTTAAATCAACATGAAACGCCATTGTGAGGTCTACTTCCCACATGAGTGACATGTAATGAAATAATGGTCAGGGTATACAAATTCATAACACAGCTTGCATTTTGCACTAGTTTTTCTATCATATTCCTTGGGCACACTGAACATTTTGAACGTTTCTTTGAAGAAACAGGTGCAGTAACTTGGTCCTGTCCTAAACTGCTTGAAGCAGCACCAGCATTCCTGGCTTCCCTGTACTTGTGACTCAAAGCCATGCCCAGTTCAGAAAGAAAAAGTCATCTCCTTTGGCTCTTGCCCCTGTGATGATCCGGAAATGCACATTTGTAGAGTACATATGCATTGTAGCATGCCAGATCAACCAAGTTACACCAAACCAGAACATGCCATCTCGTACTCTTGTATTTGACATTGTACCTACCAACTCTTTCATCTGCAGAGTCAACACCTTTAGTTGAATTTTAGTACAGTATCACTCCATTTCTTTTTGTTACAAACACTCAGTTTCTTATGTTTGTGCTGGCTCGACAGTAAAAACACATTCTTATTTTTTGTGGCCTTATACAACACTATAGGTGTGAATACAAAATAAAGATGAAATGAAGCTTTTCTGGAGAAATTTGAATGACTATATAAACAGTTTTGAGAGAGAGAAATGTGGTCATATTTGATGATATGAATGCATAAGTGGGATGTGATGAAATTGATGAAATAGTTGGTAAATGGGGAGTGCCTGGAGTAAGTGAGAATGGAAGTTATTTTGTGGGTATTTGTGCTGAGAGGGGTTTATTTCTTACAAATACCTTTTTTCAGCACAAGAAGATCCATAGATATACATGGATGAGGAATGATGGAAGAGAAGAGCAAAAGGCTTTGATTGACTATATGGCAGTGGATGAAAGATTGAGAAAGGCAGTTCTTGTGGGGATGAGGATCAGGGAGAGGTGAAGGTATGGTATAATGAAGAATAGAGAGGTAAAAGTGTTAGCAAGCGAGATGAATAAAAATGAATGCAGGGAGGAGTATGAAAGGAAGGTAACTGAAAGCTTAGATGGAAGTGGAGTGAATGTAGGAATGCAGTCGTGTATGAATGTGGTGTTCAAAATTTTTATAGAAATACCCTTAAAGGTTGGATGCAAGGTAGTGAGATACAGGAATAAAAAGGGCAATGCATGGTGGACTGAAGAGATTAGAAATGCTGTGGAAGAGAAGAAAAAGGCATATGGTAGATTGCTCAATAGGGATGTACCAGTGGAAGTTCAGCAAAGGAGGAGGGAGGAATGCAAAATATGTAAGCAAAATGTTAAGCTGATAGAGGAAAGCAAAGAAAGAGTAGATGAATATTTTGAAAGGAAGTTGAGTGGAAAGCTTCGGGATAATAAGAAACTGCACTGGAAGGGGGTGAAAAAGGAAAGAGGTTTATGCAAGAGTGGAAATGTTGATGTAAGAAGTAAGGCAGGGGAGTTGCTAAATCAAAAGGAGGAAGTGAAAGAAGATTTTCTTTCCCTCTTCTATAGGCATTACTTTGGCTTTTGCTCCCAAGAACTGGCTGCTTATGTGCCCGCACCACTAGCTAGACCACGCAATACTCGGCAAGCTGCTGTGTCACATGAGCATTGTATGGCCATCGGCAACTCAATATATATATATATATATATATATATATATATATATAGGGGAGAAAGAATACTTCCCACGTATTCCCTGCGTGTCATAAAAGGCGACTAAAAGGGGAGGGAGCGGGGGGCT
>JAYMFT010187885.1:0-11918 GCA_038088735.1 Panulirus argus
AGGAATACTCAACAAACTTATACCTCTATAGTTTGAACACTCACCTTTATCCCCTTTGCCTTTGTACAATGGCACTACACATGCATTTCACCAATCCTCAGGCACTTCACCACGACCCATACATACATTGAATATTCTTACCAACCAATCAACATTATATATAAATATATATAATTTGCCACAAATATGGGAAAGGGCAAACATACATTTTTTTTCGTTCATATCTCTCCCAATACCCCTTTCTATAAGAGTCCTGGCGTTACCCAGTTACCCTCTTCAGGAGCTGCTGCAGCTCCATGGCTGCACTATTTCCTACAGCACGGATATAGACTCATTTTGAATGAAAAGCTTTTTGATGATACTGTTCTTCTATATAAATGATGAAGAAAGCCGAGTCTTTGTATCATGAGCACCAGAAACCATAGAAGCAAAGAAAGAAAATTTGGAAGATAATTTGCATATCACATCTTCAAAACAAAATGGCATAAGCAGTTATACCATATATAATATGTATACACAAGGCAGCAGACACATAGGTCATGGAGAAGTGATCCTAGGGAATCCAAGTCAGAAAAAGTCCTTTCTGAACTGGACTGTCAACCTGAAGTCATGGCCACACAAATCTTTCACAGATCAGATCTATCATAACCAGCAATTAACCCTTTAATACCCTTAGATAAATATTTATGCACTGAGTTCCACCCCTCAATTTCTGGGCAGAAAACCAAGCCTGGATGGTGGCTGAAGTAGCAATGCATGATAATTTCTCCCCAAAATCAGTCATCTTTCAGCCATGCCAATGAGAACAATTTTTTTTGTTTTCTCAGAAGGAAACTGAATAGGTTTTAGCTAGATTTGGAGGACGGAGCAGAAAATGATTCTAAATTATTTAACAATGATGTCCTCAGATTTACTCAGAGTCGTCCATTACTGAAGGTTGACTAAGCTGAAGTAGGAGATGGTTTTCAAGCTAAAGTGAAGGTAGTGTTGCCAGTGCCTATCTGACCTTGACATTCCAATGTCTGACAGGTTCAGTTAGCAATTATACAAACGTTTAGAGTTTTGTCATTCGAAAAAATTATGAGTGAATCTAATGATTATACGGTGGCTAGTAATTATACAAACTTTTATAGTTTTAATTAGATGAAAAACATGAATGAATCAATCTGAATCATACTGGATAAAACATAAAAATAATGATATTACATTTTTTGGTGTAAGTGAACTAAATGATAAAGTATACAAACTGGGAACTCGCATGACACTCAGGCATCACTCCTGCACTTCTTAGGGCACTATGGTGAAACATCAAATCCTACAAATCTTTAGAAAGTTGCAGGTGAAATATACTTCTGATCTTTTATTTAACGTTATATAAAAATCGTTGAAATTGAAAAGTTTAATACATTTTTTACACAACTAGTAATATGTGAATTTTGAGGACTGGAAAGTTTGAACTCTTACTGTTGGAAATGTTCCCCAGTCAATAAAGTGGTCAAAAGAGGCTTTATGTTGGGATAAGGCACTACTATGTTGGCTGTTTCTGACATTATATCTATGTTGGCTAATATGCATTGCCAACTCTATCTCTGTCTGATCAACATAAAAACTATCAACATAAAACCTATCACAATCTTTACAATGAATTTTACACAAGCTACCAGTCACATCTGTAAGGCTTTGAACAAAATTGCTTTTTAACATGTTGTTGCATGTGAAAGCTACCAAGACTTCAAGCTTTCTGAGGGTTGGAATAACATCAAACGAAATTTCACTGAATCGTACAATAAATGCCTTACGTCTAATGTTTTCCCTGTGCTGTGTATCATGATGTTTTTATAATAGTTGTAGGGGTACATTCTCATGGATACACCACATTTTGTGAGGCAATATGATGCAGAGCAAGCATTCAGCTTGAAGGTGAGAAACGGGCATCTTATAAGCTATCAATCACATAAAAACAGTAGAGAAAACTACTTGTTTATTACTTACCAAAAGTGGAAGCAACTCGAGTTGTGAAGTGGTCAGTTGATGTACAGGACTATGATACTGTACATGGAAGTAAGGTTTTTATCTTACACCAAAGTCATTTAAAGTTCAACACTGTATATTACATAATATACACACAGGTACACATCACTTTCTTTTAATTTTCTAAGACATACACTACACTAAATAAGCATCACTATATACAATACACTTTGATTATCTTTTCTTGGCTGCAAGGTATCTTACATCAAATGCCCTAGCCTATACATACCCAATGTGCACATCTTTATAAAAACTGACTTGCTTGGCTACTATAATACTTTTCTTGTTCATATTCTGGTTTAAACATTTGTGAAGATACTAAAAACCCTTCTAATTACTTTCTTTCTGTATGTAATTTTTTTCTGACATTATCAATTAATATTAAAATACCCTACAATTGCATCTCTTTCTCTACAAATACTGAAAAAATAGTTCTTTCCTCATGGCTATGAGCAGATACTTTCTTCTGTAGATTTAGATACATTTGCAGATTTCCTGAGATCCACAGCAGCTCCATGTGAAACATCCAAGTAACAAATAAATCATTATATTGAGCGCAATTATTCGAAATTCCCAAAGCCCAAGTGCAGCCAAAAGACCAAACAGCATCAATCTTGTCCATCAGTACTAACTATGATAACACCTCCATCTAACAACAGGAAAAACTTTTTATTTAATCAAATATCATATCTTATATCATTTTGTATACTGTATAGCAAAGTAGAAATAAACTTTTTAGAATTTCATGAGCTAAGAAATTCTAAATCTTAACCCCATAAAGGACCCTTGCTGTACTAGTATGTTTTATGGTATGGAAACCCATGATGTACTTGTATTGCTTGCCACCTCCCACCTCATTTCAATTTGGAGGCAAGCTTTATCCATATTCAAAGGTGCCTTATGTTACATTATCACAGGAAAAAGTACTAGAGTTAAAGTTACCCATATAGCACTACGACTTATCTTGTGGGGACCCTAGCTGTACTTGTATGGGTTGTAAACTGAAAGATGCACTTCATCAGTATGTAGCTATGCTTTGTCACAAACAACACTTCATCAGTACGTAGATATGCTTTATGTCACAATCATTTACAAGTAGCAGTGGGATAGAATCCTAGTTTCTCCATTACTTATATAAAACAAGGTGGGGAAGACATGGCCCCAAGGTATGTCTCACATCAATTAGTGGATATTCAGTGATATCCTCTGGGGCACTATTATGGTGATAATGCTTTGGCAGAGGTTAAGCTCCAAATACTGGGAGAATTCTTTGTGTATCAGTAATCCACTGGTGGTGGTGAAGAAGAGATGAAGATGAATGATGCATGGGTCAGAAAAAATCAAGAAACATGTGATAAGCTGAGCTAATGCAAAAAGACAAAAACAAAAGCCTCTCCATCAAAAAATTAATAATTCACCAGATTTTTACTTTTTCTTTAACTTTTCTTTACATTTCACATTAAATGATAAGAATGAAATATCTTTTGAATTCTGTTATAAACCTCAGTCCTGTAGACCTTCCTTAAAAATAAATAGCTTGGTCCTTTAAGGGTTAAAGAAATAAAATAATATTCTAATAATGATGAATGAAATTAATTATTCTTAGGCAGCTGTGACTCAAACAGTTCTTCCTAACACGTCAGCCAGTGAACAAGGGAAACAAACGCGAGCTTGACACTAAGGAAATATTACGCCAAATCCCACTGACAATCTGTGGATAATCTCCCATCTGTACCTAAGTTAGGGATCATCTTCCAAGACCTACCACTTACCACCATCACCTATCAAGAAACAAGCCTTACATGTTAATCCTGAAACTGGATTGAGCAAACACAACCAAATCATCCGCTTCCCATTCTTTACTCATCTCAGCAAGTGTCTTTGGCTCATATCTTCACTTCATTTAACCTCCCTTTTAATCAGCTCATCATAACTTAGAATATATCCTGTAGCACAATCTATTAACTTTTCACACTACAAAGCAAATTTTAACTAAACATGATAAGGTTGATCTTTGTGGTCCCTTTTTAAAATGACCCTGCCTGCTATCCAAGATGGCCACTATTACTAATAATAGACCATCCCTTATTCTTTAACATTTCAATCTTCTCTGAAACCTTATGGCTATAATTAGCCAAACAAGGCTGGGACAATCCTCTAGGTGGTCTATTTTCAAAATTGTGATCAGTGACCCACCAACCATTTAAGGTGGCTGCTATTAGCAGGTATAGTGTACCCATTATATTTTCATGTTTCAATCTCTGAAACCAGAAGGATAATTTGAACTATGCTTAGCAGTAACAGTCCTTGAGAAGTCCCTTTTCAAAACTGTGTCTGGTGATCCCAAACACCATATAAAATGGCTGCTGTTACCAAAAATAGTTTTGTTAAATTTTCACATTTCAATCCTCTCTGAAACTACAATGCCAATTCAAACCAAACTTAGTGGGGACAATCCTTGGATGGTCCCTTTTCAAAATTGTCCAATGATCCTGGGCAGCATCCAAAGATGACAATTATCAATAAGAACATTTTATTTTTCAAATAGCTATACTTTCTTCTTCGTAAACCAAAACTGGTTAAAATTTCAATTAAGCAAATGATGCCTATTTTGTCAAAAATTCACATAAACTTCTTTGAAACCACAAGGTCAATCTAAACAAACTTGGAAGAAATGATCCTTGAGTGGTATCTTTTCAAAATTTTTGTCTGGCATTCACAGTCACCATATCAGATGGCTACTATTCCTAAAAATAGAAATTCATCTAAACGGCCAAGACATCTTTGCTTTATAGTAGATTTGATTCAAATCTCAACTGCTGTAACATTTACAGTTTTTGTGATATGTATAATGTTGATTTATTACATAGTTATACACACATCATATTTTTGAAAAAAAATAGTCACCTAATAATCCAACAAATTCAGATCCAGGTGAGCAATACAGGCTTATGTGAGCTGCTATTTCACTCACCCGGCCACAGGTCATGTGAACTTTAGCCATTTGTTGGCATCCACTATTCATAGTCATCTGTGATCTATCTCTTAGCTTTTCCCAATTCTGGCTTCTTTGAAACTGCTGGACTTATTCTATCCTAACTTGGTAGGGCTGGTCAGTGGGTGGCCACTTTTCAAAGTTGTGTCCCATGACCCCTACCACCATCTAAAATGGCTGCAATGAATAAAAATAGCTTAACCATTAACTTCTCTTACTGAGATCTCTGTAAATATGGGGCCAACATGAACCAAACTTGACTACAGGCCTTATATTCCCCACCTTGAAGAGAGAAGAGTTTTTAAAACAGACTGACGACATAACAGTGAATAGTTCTTCAAGAGATGTAGGAAGAGAACAACCAGATAACATAACATGAAATTAAGCAATAAACTTATGAAAAATGTGAAGAAATACTTTTAAAGTTTAAGGGTGGAGGATGAATGTAAAAAAAAAAAGAATAAAAGAAGACAGGGTAAATGCAGTGAGCTTACAAAATTTAAGAAGTTATATAGAAATAGAATATTCAAGAGATGGGGCCCTACAAGCATAAAACTCCATCCCCACAGTAGACTGATTAGTAATACATGATAAGGAGCTGAAATTTATGAATCATACAAAGGTAAATGCTCCTGTTATTGTTGGAGATGTATTAAAAAAAAAGCTTACTAAAGAGATAAGATATTACCTTTTCTGTTCTGAAGGGTACATGATAGTAAGGAGAAAAAGAGAAAACAGAGGAGGAGGAGGAGGAGGAGAATTGGCCCTCCTAATAAGCAATAGCCTTGAGTTTCTGGATATAATAGTAGCAAGCCTATCTAGACAATACATGGGGAGTGTAACTGTGGGAAAGACCCGCACTGCAGTGTAAATATCATATGATCATTAGGGTCCTGCAAATCACATTACTTTTTACCAAATCATGAACTGAATCATCCCTAAATATTCTTATCAAACTGAATCAACCGTGCAGATGTAGATCATAAGACTTTTATTTATTCATTCATTCATAATTGCCCCAGGACATCTTTCTCAAAAGAGTACTTGAGTAACACCAAGATCCTTTCCCAGGAGCTCCTACAGCTCCAAGGATACACTACTTTCAGTAACAGGGAAATGATGGACTCCTTTGGAGTGAGAATTTTTTTTATGAGATTGTTCTCCCAATGATACAGCCTCACAAAAAAGTGACTTTTCATTTGTGGTGCAACCTCTAGCAAGTGGGATCTGTTAATACTGATCATATGGTACACAATCTGAATAAAATTAAGGCACACAGTCTGAAATAAGTTTAATTCAAACAAAATGTTTTTTATCTATATAGAGTGCTTCTATACAAAATCAGTATTGAGTTTAAAAGTTCTGGGGCACAAAAAAATAAACACAAAGTAAATCCTAAAAAATAGAAAATGTGCATAATGATCAGGAAGAAGTATAGTACAACTTTCTCTATGGAATATATTCTAAATCAAGTACTATAAATATCTGTGTAGCTGTAAAACTTTTGAGACATACTTTTTAGACTTTAATTGGGGGATGACTATTTCACAAAAAACATTTCTAAAGAGGCTGAAATGTATGACCAGTAAGAATCCACAAATTAAAACTGAAAGAGACATCCAAGTGATTTATCACAAGAAAAATCGCCTACAAAGACCTCACTATTTGTCTCCCAGGAAACAAGGTGAAACCTCAATTTATATCAAATACTATAAGAAAAATATTTGTAAATCTTCTATTTACCAGTACATAAAGGTAAAAATGGAAATATATATTCATCATTAAAATGTTGCAGTTTTGTCAGGTGTTTTGTGGAGGACTGAGACAGTCTGCAAATAGGTAATGTTGGTGCCACTGTAGAGGTAGCACAGATGAGGGCTTTGTTTATAAAATGGCTTCTGATATGAGATCAACGACTCACAGATACACAGTATGAGCTGTATTAACAAATGTACATAAACTCTAATTTTAAACAATTCACTGACTTATCCATGTGTGATAACTAATGTGCGAGTTAACATGTACCATACGGTATGAGTGGTATGGTGTGAAATGGTTGTGGTAGTGCTGACAAAACAGAGCCTATGTTTATCTTTGAAAGTTTTGTTACTGAAACACTGGTTAACTTGTCAATAAAGACCTGTACTTCAAGAAAACATCAGGCCAACAGGTGGGAAGGAAGCAATGTTCCTTGAGGGAAGCAGTGTTCTTTGGCAGGTAACAAAGGTGGCATGAACTGCTCCATAGGCAGTGAGTTAGTGTAAAGACTGATGCATGAGTTAACATGTACAGTAATGTATAAGTAATGTGGTAGGTGTTAGAGTTATGAAACTGTTGACAAAACATAGCTTATATTTATCTTTGAAAGTTTACCAATAATCTTTCTGTAATGTTTTTGAAACATTAACAAATAACTGTGCTTCAGGAAAACAACAGGCCCAGTGTCCTTTGGGGAAGCAGTGTTTCTTGGTGGGAAGCTAAAGTGGCACAAGTTGCTGGCCAGACAGCGAGTTTCATCAAAGTATAACTGTATTTTAGGTATGGTAACATACCTGTATTATCTTTTTGCTCTTGCATAAGTCACATTATGATGAAAATGGCATCCCAAAATTATCTATAATAAAATTCTAGAGGGTCTAGTTGGACCACCAGGAAATGACGTAACATTTTGTCTACCAACCATGCTTACCAATGTGGCTGGGGTTATTTTTGCATTATCATTATAATATGGTTAAGATATGGTCATCATATCACTCATATTGGCAAAACATATGTGTATTTCATCTATAACTGCATTAGGCAGTGAGTTCTGCTGTATGATACTTGCCATCCCCCATGAAAAATCCTGGATATGGGCCCATAATGTACTGTATATAAACGCTTCATCTGCTACATCTGCTTTCAATTGTAAATGGTTTATTCTTGCTACTTTTGAGTTATATCATCTGATTACAAACCATCTCTCTCTCAGTCACTTGGGCCTCTGAAAAACTGAGGACACCTGTTATGTGCGATATATGATAAATGAAGGATATTTTGGCCAGACACCATGGGATGACAGTTACTTGAGTATATGCAGGACCCTACAAAACAAAAATGCTTTGACTTTGTCCATAAAATGAAATTTAAGTGAGTGTGCAATATCAATCTTTTGTAAACATAGCTCCATGCTTGTCTCATTCAAGCTATACATTAAGATATTGTGAAGTTGAATAATGGAAGTAACATAGTTTCAAAAACATTGATTGAATCAAAATCTGACATAAAATTAAAATTCCCATTCCCAATTCACAATCAAATCAAATCTAATAATCCTAATAATTCCTCTAAAAATTGGAGCAATCCAGAACAAATGTATAATGATTAGAATGTGGGAAAAATCAGGTTGGTACATGAACCAGTAAAACAAGCCCTTCCCAGAGACAGTAAAGTATTGACATTTCAATAACAAAGAGACAGATGGGAGGAATTTGGACTCTAAAGTGACATGGAATCATGGATAAAAAAGTTCTTGAAGTGTGTACCGGAAAATTTCCTACACCAGCACATCAATGAAAAAACTAGGAGAGGGAGTGATAAATGAATATTGAGAATATCATCAAAGAGACAACGATTAGGAAAAGTGATCATGTACCATCTTCACACATACCAGCATGGATAGTGAGAATATCATACATGATATACTGATTAGAAAATGTGATCATGTACTGGTTAAGTTCAATTATGCTGTAAATAACGAAGTTAAAAGAGCAGAGATGAGATAAGACTTAAAGACAGGATATAATCATAGAAACTCCAGAGAACTCAGTAATTCTTATGGTACCATAAATTGGGAGATGGAGTTTAGTAGCCAGGACCCTGGGTATTGTGGAGGAAGGTTCAATAAGATTTATAATGTACAGTAGTAACAAGGTACCTTTACCCTCAAAAAGAGAGAGCAAAGCTTAAGAAATAGGGTGGAAAATTCAATGAAAGATGTCCAAAAACAAATGAGTTCGAGGTGTGCTATGGCAAAGATATACGTGGGAATCTAGTCAGCCAGCACTTGTAAGGTATATGAGAACTAGGAATGAGAATGGCAAGATAAGAAAGGAGGAACAAATGAACTCTGAAAAGAATATTAAGGACAAGTCAAGAGAAAATACAAAACAGTTTCAAAATTCATTGGCAGTAGACTGTCACATAAAGCTTAGTTAATCAGGCCAAGGATTCAGAAGGACAGTTTCACTGTATATGAATTTATTGTACATGTATTCTTCCATGAACACACCCTTATGCACAGTAAGGGTGGCATTAATCTTCAATGAAAACCATTCAAGTCCATAATACAGATGCCTTCTCTGTAAACAAGAACCAATGGAGCAACTTCTGCTCCTTCTCCCAGAGAAATACTTAGATAAACAGTTAGATTTGTATGTAGCATTTATGGATCTGGAGAAGGCTTATGATAGGGTTGATAGAGATGCTTTGTGGAAGGTCTTAAGAATTTATGGTGTGGGAGGTTAAGCTGCTAGAAGCAGTGAGAAGTTTTTATCAAGGGTGTAAGGCATGTGTACAAGTAAGAAAAGAGGAGAGTGCTTGGTTCCCAGTGAAGGTCAGTCTACAGCAGGGGTGTGTGATGTTTCCATGGTTGTTTAATTTGTTTATGGATGGGGTGGTTAGGGAGGTAAATGCAAGAGCTTTGGAGAGAGGGAAGAGTATGCAGTCTGTTGGGGATGAGAGGGCCTGGAAAGTGAGTCAATTGTTGTTCATTGATGATACAGCACTGGTGGCTAATTTGAGTGAGAAACTGCTGAAGTTGGTGACTGAGTTTGGAGAAGTGTGTGAAAGGAGAATGTTGAGAGTAAATGTGAATAAGAGCAAGGTTATCAGGTTCAGCATGGTTAAGGGACAAGTTAGCTGGGATGTGGGTTTGAATGGAGAAAAATTGGAAGAAGTATAGTGTTTAAGATATCTGAGAGTGGACGTGGCAGCGAATGGAACCATGGAAGCTGAAGTGAGTCATAGGGCAGGGGACGGGGCAAAGGTTCTGGGAACAATGAAGAATGTGTGGAAAGAGAGAATGTTATCTCAGAGAGCAAAAATGGGTATGCTTGAAATAATAGTAGTCCCTACAATATCATATGTTTGTAAGGCATGGGCTATAGATAGAGTTGTACGGAGGAGGGTGGATGTGTTGGGAATGAAGTGTTTAAGGACAATATGTGGTGTGAGATGGTTTGATTGAGTAAGTAATGTAAGGGTAAGAGAGATGTGTGGTAATGAAAATAGTGTGATTGAGAGCAGAAGAGGGTGTGTTGAAATGGTTTGGACATGTGGAACGAATGAGTGAGGAAGGGTTGACAAAGAGGATATATATGTCAGAGGTAGAGGGAACAAGGAGAAGTGGGAGACCAAATAGGAGGTGGAAGGATGGAGTGAAAGGGATTTTGAGTGGTTAGGGCCTGAACATGCAGGAAGGTGAAAGGCATGCATGGAATAGAGTAAAATGGAATGATGTGGTATACTGCTGTCAATGTGCTGTCAGTGAACTGAACCAGGGCATGTGAAACGTGTTGGGTAAACCATGGAAAGGTCTGTGGGGCTTGGATGTGGTTAGGGTGCTATTTATCATACATGATCGCTGTTTACCATGTTAGTGAGGTAGCGTCAGGAAACATATGAAGAAAGATCCATCCACTCACATGCACACATATATACATACATGCACATATATGCACAATACATTCATATACATACCAACATGTACATATATACACATGCACATGCCATGATATACACAAGTACATGTACATACTTGCTCGCCTCCATCCATTTCTGATGCCACCCTGCCCCACAGGAAATAGCCTTGCCAACCCTTGCGTCAGCGAAGTAGCACCAGGAAACAGATGAAAAAGGCCACATTCTCTCACTCTCAGTCTCTAGCTGTCATGTGTGATGCACCAAAACCACAGCTCCCTGTCCACATCTAGGTCCCACAGACCTTTCCATGGTTTACCCCAGACATTTCACATGCCCTGGTTCAGTCTACTGACATCATGTTGATCCCAGTATACCACATCATTCCATTTCACTCTATTCCATGCACGCCTTTCACCCTCCTGCATGTTCAGGCTGTAACCGCTCAAGATCCCTTTCACTCCATCTTTCAAACTCCAATTTGGTCTCCCGCTTATCCTTGCTCCCTCAACCTATGACACATATATCCTCTTTGTCAATCTTTCCTCACTCATTCATTCCATATGTCCAAACCATTTCAATACACCCTATTCTGCTCTCTCAACCACACTCTTTTCATTACCACACATCTCTCCTACCTTTACATTACTTATTCAGTCAAACCACCTCACACCACATATTGTCCTTAAACATTTCATATCCAACACATCCACCCTCCTCCATATAACTCTATCCATAGCCAATGCCTCACAACCATACAATATTCTTGGAACTACTATTCCTTCAAACATACCCATTTTTGCTCACAAAGATAATGTTCTCTCTTTCCACACGTACTTCATTGTTCCCAGAACCTTCGCCCCCTCCTCCACCCTATGACTCACTTCCATTTCCATGCTTCCATTCGCTGCCAAGTTCACTCCCTGATATCTAAAACACTTCACTTCCTTCAATTTTTCTCCATTCAAACTCATATCCCAACTAACTTGTCCCTCAGCCCTGCTAAACCTAATAACCTTGCTCTTATTCACATTTACTCTCAGCTTTCTCTTTTCACATGCTTTTCCAAACTCAGTCACCAACTTCTGCAGTTTCTCACTCGAATCAGCCACCAGTGCTGTATCATTGGTGAACAGCAATTGACTCACTTCCCAGGCCCTCTCATCCCTAACAGACTGCATACTTGCCCCTCTCTCCAAAACTCTTGCATTTA
>JAYMFT010187896.1:0-11917 GCA_038088735.1 Panulirus argus
ATATATATATATATATATATATATATATATATATATATATATATTTCTCTTCATATATTAGACGCAAATCGGGGACCAAAATGTTCATTTGCTCACTACGCAAGAAATGAATGAGCTACTTAAAAAGCAATGTAGAGACGTGATAAGTGAGCTAAAATTCTTAAAGTTTAATTTTAAAGATGAATTACCAAATGGACTTCTTGCTAGAGAGTGTCACGTCGTAAACTCACCACACGCCACAAGACTTCCAAAGAGGGTCATTTCAGGGCATGCCCGTGAAGTGCGCTCCAGAACCGAAACCTGGAACTCTTGTCTTTCGAAAAGAATGCAAAACACCGCCAGCAGCACGAACACTAAACAACCTCTGGAGGGAAAAAAAGGTCTGGACCCTGGCAATGTCAGAGAGAGTTTGAAATTGACTGGACTGGCAAAAAGTCAGAGAGAGTTTGAAATTGACTCACATCGCCTGCACAAAGGAGGAGGCAAAGCAACAACAAAGAAAATCACCGACTAAACAGCAAAGAAATCGCACATTATTGATATTTGTTAGGGAACTCTTCAGGTGTAAAAGGTGACTAACTTCATGGAATCAAATATTCTACAAATTCCAGGATAATATGGTTTTACAGGAAGAAGAGCTCGTCATTCTCATCTGCTTGGTCGCTACGATAAAGTTGTAGAGAGGCACTGGAGAACAAAGATAATTGCTGATGTTATCCACACGGGCTCCGTAAAAGCCTTTGACATATGTGCCCACGGCGTAACACGAAACATGTAGGACAGGAACAAAATTGGAGGATGAATATATGTACAACTTTTAACGGACAGACAACTCTGTGTCACGCGCTGGAACATTTTCAGAGCCTTCACGATAGAGAAAAAAAGTCAATTCTCTTACTGTAGTCCCAACCCTTCTTGTTCCCCATTCTTACTTCCGACACTGACGCAAACACAATTCATGGTGTCATATCCTTTGCCGATGATGCCAGAATGAATTTGGATATTTCATTTAGAAGACACGAAAAAGTTACAAACAGAGAAGTTACAAACAGACATAATGAAAGTCGTCCAGTGGGTCGCCGAAAACAACACGCTTTTCGCTAGTGAAGAGTTTCAGCTCCTCCGGTGTGGGGAGGGTGACGAATTGAAAGCGGTACAGAACGCTTGACGTAAACAAATACCACCGTACTGTAGTGTGCCAACATCACCTTTCAGGGCGGGCGAAGCTGCGATGTTAGAGAGTATACAAAGACCTTCCACAGACCGTAGTGACACGGTAGAGGATACGAACTACTGGGAACGACTGAAAAAGCTGAGATTATACTCTCTGGAGTGGAGACGGGAGAGGCATAACATAATTTGCTCTTGGAAAATCTTGTAAGGTATGGTTCCCAACCTACACTCAAAAATGGGTCTTTTCGCACGACAGGCATGGATGACTCTGTTGAATATCACGACTGGGATGATATGAAGTGCAATAAACACAAGAGAAAACACTTGAACATCAGGACCAAAGTCTTCTAGCACTTCGCCTGCAGCCATTAGAAACACTATGGGATATAGAATGGAGACATTTAAGAAGGCCTTTGATTAAGTATTTAAAAGGCGTTTACTACACCAGCTAGACTGTGCTCGATACGTAGGTCTGCGGGCCTAATCCTCTAACAGCCTAATCGACCAGCAGCCCAACGCAACAGTTTGGGCTCAACCCGAGCTTCTGGGGGTAGAAGACCTCCGAAATCGACGCCAGGTGTTAGTATGTAAGGTATCCCGATCTACCAACGGCGCAGTGAAGTAGTCTGATCTCGGGTCGAACCAAGAGAGCAAAGACAAGTGTTCGAAATCAGGGTGATGGCTGCTCCGTTGAAGACCTCTTCCAGCGTTTACCTATTTAAGACTTATCCCAAGACTAACACCATAGGAGACCCTTTCCAACACTAACCCTGTTCCAGACTTGCTCCATGGTTAACCTTTCCAAGACACGTTCCAGGGCTAACACACTATGAATTGTTTTAGGGCTAACCCTTTCCATGACACGTTCCAAGGCTAACCCCTTCCAAGACTTTTTCCAGGGCTAACCACTTCCAAGACACGTTCCAAGGCTAACCCCTTCCAGGACTTTTTCCAGGACTAACCCCTTCCATGACACGTTCCAGGGCAGCGTTGGGCTATCACAGCTGCAAGAGACCACGAGGCTCCTCCCAAGGCAGCATCTGGTGTCCTGCGGGTGGGGTCGTCGTAGGACTCGGCTGCTGAGTGCGGATGTCCTAATAGGGTCTCTGCTGCCTTTTATGGTGGCCCGGGTGTACAGCACCATAGCTACCTCCGGGTTCCTCCTTCACCGCGTCGAATTGCCCACTATTTTTCTTTTTTTAAGAGTCCACTTAATCTAAAGATGTCTACCGATGTCTACATCATATTGGAATGATGGAAGGGTTCGGGTGTGTGTGTGTGTGTGTGTGTGTGTGTGTGGCCACCTGCAGGTAGCGGCTGGGATCTAGGGTGTGGGGAGGAGATGGCGATGAAGGAGCAAGTTGGGCAAGAGTGACTGACCCTGGCTACTACTGCAACTACCATGTGTCCCTTGTTAGCCTGATGATACACTTGTTTAAGCTGCTCCTCACGCCTCGCCGACGACACCGCGGGCTTCCGTCACCACACGCTGCCCTCCGCCGCCACTCTCTGCCACTTCGTACACGCCTCCGAGTTAACCATCCCGCCGGGCAATTCTGAGCAGTAAGCCGCCAGTGATTAGGGCTCATTCTCTCGCTTCCCGCCGGCAGACTTCAATAATTCCATCATTGTCAGTGAAAATACGGAAATGCACGTGTGTACACGCGAGCCATACCGACACGGCCGGGGAAGACGCGCACACAAGCATGTCCACCGTAGAACAATTTACATTCCAGCTCCTGCAGGAATATGTACGGATAATTACAGGTAAATCTGTGTGAACAAGTCCATTTTTATACACACACACTCGTGAGTGTGTTGTTTTATATATATATATATATATATATATATATATATATATATATATATATATATATATATATATATATATTCATTACTAAACAACTTGGAAATCAGTATTACTGTCAAGTGTCTGTTAGTCTTCTCTTAAGGTCTTATTTTATTAACGGTGTCTGTAAGAAGCGTGGACAACAGGTCACCGTGGAAACCGAGAACGATTGGCTCTTCCGTCATGAGAGCTTCAGGAGAGATAAAGTATGAGAAGTGAGCTGGTTTGATGTGAGTAGTGAGATAGTGGGACCATGGCTGGCCGGTAGGTGGCTAGAAAATACGGCTGGTTCCATGAGATGGAGTTGTGAGAAACTCCATTAGTTGGTTGAAGTGCTGATCCCTGGTTGGGTGTTTAAAGTGCTAATCCCAGATTACTAATAAGTGATTGGTTGTTGGAGAGGTGGAAGGTACAGTCTTGTTCGGTGTTTTGGATGGTGACTGGAGGTCGTATGTCACGAATAACGAACGCCAAGACGATTGGTCTCACCAACAGGCGAAATATTTTCGTCGAGTCTGTAATCTGGTGTTGTGCTGGGTTAAGCTCAAGTTTACAACTTCATTCTCGACAGGTGATTTCATGGATCACGTGGGGGCTCGAGTGGATTTTTGGGGTGTGGTTGAGGATGTTGGTCGTAAAGAACTGAGCCTTGATGTTCTAGTGGGAGAACACCAGCTTCGGTTGGTTGGTTGGTGGGTCGTGTGCTTCTGGTGTTGCAGGAGATGACGACACGGAATATTCTTTGGTCTGTCTTGCGGAAACCAAAACTTGGTTCGTTCTCGTAGAGAGGTTCGTTTAACTGAAGGTTTTCCTGACGAACAGATGGGTTTGCTTGTGTGCTTCTGTGTCCGGGAATCCCTTCCTGACGAGGGTCTGGTTTAGGCGTTGGGTTTCCTGGTGAAACAACTCTCGGAAGTGGACTAAATGGAGGAGGGTCCTGGTGACATCAGACCTGTGTCTTTTAAGACATCCATTATGAGCATTAGGGCAGAGTCCATGGTTATATCTTTTTTTCTAGAGCGTAGCAGTATTTGCCCAGTGTTGCCATCAACAGTCGTGTGTTGTCCAGTGTTGCCGTCAACAGGAACATCCAGGAAAGGAAGGTAGTAGTCGCTGCTGAGTTCGTAAATACAGTTAAAGAAAAAAAGAAAAAACTGGGGCAGCTTTCACAGCCTCCTTGAGATGTATAAGAGGACCTACGTCTCTTGACCACAACATATACGGTAATGTTAAGACCCCAGCCAGCCCTCTCCGTGCCATCATGACACAAGTTACCACCCCGACGTACAATACGGCAAAGCAGCTCAACAATCTTATCTCCGTACATCTTATAACTTAGGGATCTCGCTGGCTTTAAAAGGCGGGCTAACGTCTATCCACAGTAGTGTCCCAGACGGGAGAGTACGAGTGCCCTCAGAAGTGTGAGGGCAGGTTGTTGCGCATCTTTGGTTTAAAGGGTTATTCATGATCCGGCCTATCACGGTCATCGCTGAGGCGACGGTCGCTCTCTTACGTCCGCCTCGAAGTTCCAACGATGCTATCGTCCGTAGATCCTCGCTTTTCCCGTTCTCCACCAGGGGTGAGGCTAGACATTAACCCCTTAACTCGGGTTATACTCTCGTTTCCTCAATCCTCGCGTGACGGAGTGGGAAGGTTTTTTTTTGCTGCTGAACTCTCTCGTTCTGCAAAGGGCCCCGCTGGAAGACTTCGGTAATCTCTGAACGTTTTCACTGTATCTTCGACGGCCGAGATTTCTCGTTTCTTTCAACTGTGGTGCACTGGGGTGGCAGGGCACCGTAGACTGTTGTGGGTACTGGAATTAAGGAGCGCGGGGATGCGAGGGAACAAACACCATTCCTTGGGTGACAGATACTTGGACGACAAAAATATGCGCTAATCGATTTTCTTGTCTTTCACTGGTATGTATTTGCTGACCCACAGTCCCACTCTACCAGCTGTTCATTCCTGAGGCAAGCATTCTCTGGTGTAGTGCGCATAATCACGAACGAAGAAAGATTTTTAGTCTGTTTACGTCATTTCAACATTATGCTCAAGCTGATGGGCCTGCGAGGTCCCATCAGAGAATCAGCAACTCATGCGATGGGACCGTCCTACTCTGTGCTACTGCCCTCAGTACCGATATACACAGCAAACTAGCCAATGAAAATGGCAAAAGCTAAACTAAAACAGTCTCCAACTGGTGAACATGCAGTGTGTCACGCGAACCAACAAAAGTAATACAAAGTAAAGTATAATTCCTGACGGTTCATTCCAGTGACCCCGGCGGAGGAGGGCTGCAGCGGCCTGGTGCCAGGCAACGCGGGTAACTTGAGTCGTCTTAAAAGGAAGTGATTATAGATAGTCTGCAGCTGCTGCAGGCAAGCCCGGCCGTAAGTGATGACCTTTTATTTGTGGAATAAATGTTCCCACGGCATTTGCACAAAAATGGAGGCGGGTGACAAAGGAGCGGCAGCTGTGGAAGTATCCATACAAACTCTGTGCTTCCTCTTTACGTGCTAATGGTCCTCACTTCTCACATGTGGCGTTCAGCGTGTAAAAGATGAAATAAACATTAAGCATCGGTAAATAAGGCACCGCAACGTGCACTTATGACAGCCTGCCAGACATATAAAATACATCAGTAAGTGTTTTAAAACACTCCGCCAATCACACTACAGCAAGAGGGCTCCCCCTCTTACATGAGTCCGTCTGCCTGTCACGTCATGCACCTCCTGCAGTATTACGTAATATCTTTATGATATCTAACGTGGGGAGACCTGGGCCTTAGCACCAGGAGCTGAGGAGTGAGCAGTGACGTGCTAGACTCGCACAGACACCAGCTCGCTCACACACACACACACATTGGCCGTCATGTTGAGTAAAACTGAATTATAACTGATCACTTGCACCAAGCGCAGGTCCACGTCGCGCACATCACGACACAACAGTACTTGAGTGGCTTGGGGCGTCACTCGTCCTCCACCCGACATAGGCAGTGAGGGATCACATGCTCAGGCCGACCACGTGCACTCACGCCGCCACCAGCTGTGTCCCCAGCACGGACTAAAACCAGGTGCACCTTCTGCTGCCCCTCACTTCCACACATCATGTCATGGCACACCCTCCATGCACTGCTACCTGGACAAGGGGTCTACGGTGGTCACTGCCAACCCGCTAAAACTCGCCGGCAGGTGTGTTATTGCTGTAGGAAGTCAGTCATTCCTTCTGCTAGCGGAGGAAGGGAGCCGCCTGCCTGCCGGGGGGCACCTCCTTGGCGGGGACGAGACCCCGACCTCTGCCTTCCCTTCACCACACCACGCGACACGTTGTCATTAAGTAGGTTTCACCGCTGACGATTACTCGGCCGCCTGAGGTGATTACACCGCGTTCTTCTCCGTGGTGACGCCTGTGACCAGGGTCATCTGGCCACGTGACCCGTCTGTATTGGAGTCCGTGCGACTTGGGTCATACGGCAATATTGACCCCCTCGGGTAAAGCGGACTCCCTGCGACCCGGGTCATGCTGGAGGGGCAGCCAGGCACCGCCCAGGGTCTTCCAGCGGCCCTGGCACCCCGCACTCCCCCTCCCCCCTGCCCTTGCCGCCACCTGCAGACTGGAGGGAAGCAAAGACACGTACCGCGGAGGACACGTGCCTTACGGTCGTATCTTCGACGCCAGAGCCTTCGACGGGACTGACTCAGAAAACAGATGTCAGAATTTCCGAGCCATTGTGTCAGGTGCCCGACTACCATCTCGGCCGACACTATAAGGACTTCCAGCCATCTGGACACACAGTGGGGGACACGACAGTGAAGCAGAGGTGGTTGTGCTCCCCCCACCCCCCCAACACCCACCCCCTTCTCCAAGTCTCAAGCCAGTCAGCCAGAAGCTCGACGCAAAAGGCCAGTTCCTGTGGCCCACACCAGCCAGCACCACCACCGTCCTTTTCGTAACCGGTCCAGGATGACGTGCCAAAGGTGTCCCTCGAGAGAGAGAGAGAGAGAGAGAGAGCAGTGCCCAGCCAGGGGAGGGGATGTGTGACACAATGCTATCTCTCCGCCCCTCCTGCATCCCCGCCATTAACGTGCTGTCACTCTTCTATACATCCCACACCTGATTCATGCGCCACCTACAGTTAATGATTACTTAAGATCTGAGCTCACTTTATACGGCACTGCATGTCCTTATAGGCCTGCGTCCGCTGAACTTTCTAATTACTTGGAGTTTTGTTTGCTTACATGCACGCACACACACACACACACACACACACACAGAAACACACACACACACGTGGTGCCCCATGACTGTAAGACCTTTACTGTACAGTACAATTAGACAGTTACACAAAAAATGATAACAATTAAGGAAAATGAGTTACAGGGAAAGACTATAGGCTTTGAATATGCCCATCATGGAAGAGGGAAGAGTTAGAGGGTGATCTGATCACAACCTTTATATAAATACATCGGCTAAGTATAAATAGTTCATGATTCTTCGAAACACGTGGGGACAGAACAACCTGAGGCCGTAATGTGATATTAAAGATGAAACTCGTTTGAAACGACGCAAAGAATTATCCATTTGGTATAAGAATGGTAGATGAGTGGAATAAACTGAGGTGAGAATACAGTAACTGTGGACAGTATACATTTATTATAAAGCTGTATGATAATTGGGATGGTTCAGGAGATGGGGCCCCATGAGCGTAATCGAACTCGGTAATAAATTACCCAGGAACTTTCTAAAGGATCCTGCAGGCAAAGGCTGCTCTACTTCCGTTAACAGGAAAATGTAGGCTCCTCTGAAGTAAGACTTTTCACACGCTGTGTAACCTCGAGCTGATTGAGTGTGTGTGTGTGTGTGTGTGTGTGTGTCTTATTATACACACACACACACACACACACACACAAATTCAGAGATACAATCGTGGCAACTAAATAGAGATCAACAATTCGCATGATAAAATGTCAGATTGAGTTCAGTAGTCCAGAAACCAGGGAGCTGTGGCGGAAGGCCCCATAAAAGCTACAGCGAAGGAGCAAGAAACATGGGTGTCGTAAGCCTCAAAATACACAGGGGATAGTTTGAGGAAGTTCTACGTGGGCGAACGACCTGCCTGAACGACTGGACGACCTAACTGAGCGTGTCTGCCTATGATGCCAAGATCATTACGGAAGTAAAAAGCAAAGGGGACTGCACGAATTTACAAGGGGACCTAAGCAATCTCCAAAGTCGTGCTAATACACAACTGATGAAACTGAACCCGATTGAAAGTATAATGAGGATGGGACACAGCGAAAGAAGACCTCGTTATGAATATTATCGAACAGGAAATATGCTACAGAAGTCTGTCTGTGTATGAGAGACACAAGAGTGGACACCGCCCCCTCACTTGCGACCACACTCCCACCTCAGGAGATCAGTAATGGAAACAAACAATTTGCTAACAATATTAGAAATACATTCACGTATATGGTAAAGGAAATAGTCAGCAAGCTATTCACATCCTTTCTTAAGGCTAAAGTAGTAAATATGCTTCTCAAGATTGGTCATCACACCTAAAGTTTAACAAAGAATTGACGGAGAAGGTCCTTGGGAGGGTTACAAAGATAGTGCTAGAATTGAGAGTCCTGAGTTACAGGAAAAAAGCTAGAGGCCTTAAAATTGTCCACCACGAAGGAGAGACCTGATCAGAACATTTATGTTCTTACAGCAGCATGATGACGTAAGAAGTGAATATCACGCGATGATAAAGCATCTAGAGGACATATCAAGAAATCAAGAAACTTGCTAGAGATGTAAAGAACTTTCAAAGTATAAGAGTGTTGGATGAATGGAATAAGCTGAGTTATGAACGTGGAAAGCATATGCAAGTTTAATAAGTCGTATGATACCAAAGAATGTTCAAGGGATGGGGCCCCACGAGAGTAGAACTCACTCCCCGTACAGTACAAATAAACAATGTAGTTCGAATCCAGGGCAGTAGGCCCACACCCAACCAAGGTGTCCATTTCCTCCTTGGGGCTGGTCGATAAATGGTGTACTTGCCTTAGGTTGGGTGGTATGTGTCTGTGTATACACCCGAGTCAATACAGGATACATATATACAATGTCAAGAGACAGGGCAAAAGAAGAGTATAAAACTCTCTCCCCATAACACACACACACACACACACGCATCTTTCATGTCTTCCAATAGGAATTATATCGTACAAATACCCGTCTGTTATCGGTCAATAAACTCGAGCAAATAGAATGTTTGCAGCCTACAGGGAAACCCACACAAGCAATCGCACAAACCGCGAGGTATGGTCCCCCTAGCCACAGCCATACGAGGGTGGCAGAACAGGCAGGTTTCAGGGGGTATGGACCCACCGCAAGCCACCATCAAACGAGGGAGATGGAACAGCCAGGTGTCATGGGTATGAACTGGACTGTATGACAGAGAACGACTCGTCGCATGAGATATGTGTTAAGTCTTCACATATGATTTGGTTTGAAGTTTTATCTACTCAGACTTAAGAATTACAGTAACGAATGTTCTTGTATATCCCACACACAGTCAGCAGCAGGTACACCGCTGTATGGTACAATATATCACACTCACCCCAGCAGGTACAATAGAGTATGGCACGGTGTACAAACCTGGACTAATTTGCCTTATTTCTCCGCCTACAGGTGAGTGTGCGACGCTGGCGAAGTGGGCCAGACAGGCCAACCTGGAGCAACCCATAGTAACGTATAATCTATTGCTTTATGTTGGTCCACATTTTCTTTATTGCTCGTCCCCGATGCGCCTCTACGTCGGTCCTCCTCTGTCACAAGAAAGCCTGAGGACGATGACGTCCCACGGCGCTGAGACACACAACATACATAGGGTAAGGACGATTGAGCGGGCAGAAAAAAACAAAACAAAAAAATACCGGGTAAATATATCATGAGGTCCCGGGATAAGAATAATCGCAGGAACCCACAATAAATTGATGGTCCCAAAACCGATTCCGAACTTGGTCAGCGGAGCCAAATAGGGAAGGTGGCCCACCTGATCGCTCCTCCTGTAGGATGCCAACCTTCTACCTTTCCCCAACACTTCTTTTTTTTTTTATCTTCATCATTCTCTCCCCCTCTCCCTCTGCCGATAATCCTTGCAAATTTGACTCCATAAACCACTCTCGGTTAGTATCTTTTGTGCTGCGTTATCCGGTGGAGACATCTGTAAGCTGCGGTAACGCGTTGAGCCAGCTTACGTAACTGTATATTGCCGGAAACAGTAGAACGGGAGCCGTGGCTCAGGAGTGGTGTGGTGTGGTTGGCGGGCGCCCCTCTATATAGGCGGGACGAGGGGGGCTGCGGGCCACGGGTCGAGGGGGCTCAGTGTGAGGGCCAGGGACCAAGGGGTTAAGGACCAGGGGCCGAGGGGACTCAGGGCTACAGACCAAGGCAAGGGGTTTAGGACCGAGGGCCGAATGGGGCTCAGGACCCATAGGGGTTACAGACCACGGGGCTTGAGGGCCATGGTCAGAGGTGGCTGAGGGCCGGGGGTGGGGGGGGGGCCGTGGATGGTCGCTCCTCCACCGGCAACACTATCTTCACCTCCTCATCTATCCGCCGGCTAGGGGGGTGGGGGGTGGGGGTCTTCTCCCTTAGGTCTGCTTGCTCCCCCCCCCCCAACACATACATACACACACACACACACACACACACGTTCTCCCGCACTAGCTTTCCGCCTGTCACACTCTTCTGTCGGTCGTCACGATATTCAGCAGCTTGTTACAACTGCCGAGTAAATCTTACACATATGCCGGCCGCTTGTTACACATGCCTTCCGCTTGTTATACGCGCCAATCACTTGTTACCGGTTGTTATTAGTGTTCCCTACCATAACAGTCCACGAGTGTCACAATGGCCCACCCTCGGGTCAAACACACCTGGTGTAGGGCCCTGGCCTTGCCTGTTGGCGCAGGCTAGCTTTACCCCCAAGCCTACTTGCTGCCTGTGGCCTCTTACACCTCCCCATGTTCTCTATCCTGAGCAACACTCGTCTACATGTTTATGTTTTCTGTACCGATCCTCGCCTGTGCATGATCTTCAACACCTGTTACCTCTCCTCCTCATCTGCCTGTGTTCTCAGGCATCACGTCTATCCAGGTGGTCACGAGAGAATTCTCTCGCCACGGAAGTTATCAATTTGCACAACCTGCTTCAAGTAGGAGGTCTTAAAATGCTCGCTGGAAGTGAGCACACGGTCACCATCTCTCTCGTTCTCTCGCCTGTGTATGACGCGTCGGGGAGGGGGGGGGGGCACGCGTGCACGAGGAGCGAGTACGTCGGTGTGTTTAATGAGTGAAATCCTGGTTTTCAAGGCCACAGAATTTTTCTCAGGTTTCTTTAAAGGAGAATGAGAATAGTTTGTGCACGTGAAGCAAACACGCTTATGGCTATAGGCAGTTGCATGGGGCGAGGGTGTGCCACGTACCAAAGACCTTGTTCAAAACCAGCACTGCTCTACAGTGGACCATCCATTTATATCTATATCCTGAGAGATCTAAATGAAGTTATTGTGTCAGGCTAAGCTACTGCAGCTGCTGTGTCAGTCTGGGGATCCTGCAGCTGTTGTGTCAGTCTGGGGATCCTGCAGCTGTTGTGTCAGTCTGTGGATACTGCATCTGTTGTGTCAGTCTAGGGATACTGCAGCAGTTCTGTCTGTCTGAGGATACTGCAGCCGTTGCGTCAGTCTGGGGATACTGCAGCTGTTGTGTCAGTCTAGGTATACTGCAGCTGTTGTATCAGTCTGGGGATACTGCAGCTGTTGTGTCAGTCTGAGGATACTGCAGCTGTTGTGTCAGTCTAGGTATACTGCAGCTGTTTTACAAGTCTGGGGATACTGCAGCTGTT
>JAYMFT010187907.1:0-11917 GCA_038088735.1 Panulirus argus
GAGAGGACAAGAGCTAAGGAAGGAGTAGCACTACTCCTGAAGCAGGAGTTGTGGGAGTGTGTGATAGAGTGTAAGGATGTAAATTCTAGAATGATATAGGTAAAACAATGTGGATGGGAAGAGATTGGTAATCATTGGTGCTTATGCACCTAGCCATGAGAAGAAAGATCATGAGGCAAGTGTTTTGGGAGTACATGAGTAAGTGTGTCAGCAGTTATGATGTACAAAACCAGGTATTAGTGATGAGTGATTTAAATGTGAAGGTAAATCATGTAGCAGTTGAGGGTATAATTGGGGCTTATAGGGTAATTAGTGTTATGAATGGAAGTGGTGAAGAGCTTGTGGAGTTGAGGGCTGAAAAAAGACTGGTGATTGGGAATACCTGATTTAAGAAGAGGGATATACGCAAGTATGTGAGTAGGAGAGATGGTCAAAGGGCATTAACAGATGACAAACTTATTGATAGCCATGTATAAGAGAGATTTTTGGGTGTAAATGTGCTGAGAGGGGCAGCCGGTGGAATGTCTGATCACTATCTTGTAGAGGCAAGTGTGAAGATTTCTAGAGGTTTTTGGAAATGAGGAAACAATACTGGGGAGAAGAGAGTGGTGACAGTAAGTGTGATTGGAAAGGAGACTCGGGAGAAGAAATACCAGGAGAGATTGATTGAAGAATGGCAAAAGCTGCGAGTAAATGAAGCAAGGGGAGTGGGTGAGGAATGGAAGGTATTTAGGGGAGCTGTGATGGCATGTGCAAGTGATGCATGTGGCATGCAAAAGGAGGGAGGGGCAGATTAGAAAGGGTAGTTAGTTGTGGGATGAAGCAAAGTTGCTACTGAAAGAGAAAAGAGAGGCATTTGGGTGGTATCTACAAGGAAGCAGTGCAAATGATTGGTGGATTTATAAGAGAAAGCAGGAGGAGGTCAAGAGGAAGGTGCAGAGGTTGAAAAAGAGGGCAAATGAGAGTTGGGATGAGAGGGTATCACTAAACTTTAGCAAGAAAAAAAAAAAAGATGTTTTGGAAGGAGGTAAATAATATGCAAAAGAAAGAGAACAAATGGGAACATCATTAAAGGGGGCGGTGATAAAGTGAGGAAGAGATGGAGTGAGTATTTTGAAGGAATGTTAAATGTATTTGATGATAGAATGGTAGATGTAAGGTGTTTTTGGTCAGGGTGGTATGCAAAGTGAGAGTCATGGAGAGTGGTTTGGTGAAGAGATATGAGTTGGTGAAAGCTTTGCATAAGAAGAAGTGCAGCAAGGTGGCTGGAGTGGATGGTACTGCTGTGGGATTTATCAAGAAAGGAGGCAACTGTCTTGTTGATTGGTTGGTACGGGCATTCAATGTATTTATGGATCATGATGAGGTGCCTGAGGATTGGGAGGAATGTATAAAGATAAGGGGGATAAAGGCGAGTGTTCAAACTACAGAGGTATGTTTGTTGAGCATACATATTAAGTTGTATGGAAGGGTATTGACTGAGAGGGTGAAGACATGTACAAAGCATCAGACTGGGGAGGAGTAGTGTCGTTTCAGAAGTGATAAAGGATGTGTGGATCAGGTGTCTGCTTTAAAGAATGTGCATGAGAAGTACTTAGAGAAACAGATGATTTAGTAAGTGGTATTTATGGATCAGGAGAAAGCACATGATAGGTTTGATAGACATGCTTTGTGGAAGGTATCAAGAATATATGATGTGGGAGATAAGCTCCTAGAAACAGCAAGAAGTTTTCATCAAACGTGTAAGGCATATGTATGAATAGGAAGAAAGAGGAGTGAAAGTTTTGAAGTGAAGGTTAGTCTGTGACAGGGGTGTGTGATGTCATCATAGCTGTTTAATTTGTTTATGGACTGAGGTGGTGAGGGAGATAAATGCAAGAGTCTTGGGGAGGAGGAGGAGGAGGAGGGAGAGGAGGAGGAGGAGGAGGAGGAGGAGGAGGAGGAGGGAGGGAGGGAGGGGGGGGGGGGGGGGGGGGGGGGGGGGGGGGGGGGGGGGGGGGAGGGAGTATGCAGTCTTCAGGGAATGAGGGGGCCTAAGAAGTGAGTCAGTTTTTATTTGTTGATGATGCAGCACTGGTGGCTGATTTGAGTGAGAAACTGCAAAGAGGGAGGGAGGGAGGGAGTATGCAGTCTCCAGGGAATGAGAGGGCCTGGGAAGTGAGTCAGTTTTTGTTTGTTGATGATACAGCACTGGTGGCCGATTTGAGTGAGAAACTGCAGAAGTTGGTGACTGATTTTGGAAGTGTGCATATAAAGAGAAAGCTGAGAGTGAATGTGAATAAAAGCAAGGTTATTAGGTTCAGCAGGGTTGAAGGACAAGTTAGTTGGTATGTAAGTTTTAATGAAGAAAAAATGGAGGAAGTAAAGCATTTTAGATATCTTAGAGTGGACAGGGCAGTGAATGGAACCCTGGAAGTGGAAATGAGTTATAGGGTGGGGGTGTATGAAGGTTCTGGAAGTGCTGAAGAATGTGTGGAAAGAGAGAACGTTACCTGGGAGGGCAAAATTGGATATGTTTGAGGAAACAGCAGTCCCAACAATATCATATGGTTGTGAGGTATGGGCCATAGACAGGGTGGATATGTTGGATATGATATGTCTGAGGGACAATATGTGGTGTGAGGTGGTTTGATTGAGTAAGTAATGAAAGGGTACGAGAGATGTGTGGTAGTAAAAACAGTTTGGTTGAGAAAGCAGAAAGGAGTGTGCTGAAATAGTTTGGACATATGGAGAGAATGAGTGAAGAAAGATTGACAAAGAAGATATATGTGCTGAAGTGGAGGGAACAAGGAGATTAGGGAGCCCAAATTGGAGATGGAAGGATGGAGTGAAAAAGATTTTGAGCAACTGGGGCCTGGACATGCAAAAGGGTGAAAGGAGTGCACGGAATAGAATAAATTGGAATGATGGGGTATACTGGGGTGAACAATGCTGTTAATGGACTGAACCAGGGCATGTGAAATGTTTGGGGTAAACCATGGGGAAGTCTGTGGGGCCTGTATGTGGATAGGGAGCTGTGGTTTTGGTGCATTACACATGATAGCTCATGTATAGATGTGAGTGGTGGCGGCCTTTCTTGGTCAGTGTCCTGGCACTACCTCACTGATGTAAGGGCGTGGCGGAGAAGAAGAGACTGTATATGTTTTTTCTTTTTCTGCCATTCATTTTGTGCCATTTCCTGAGGGGTGGTGTGGCATCAGAAAATATGATGGCCAGCAAGAATGAATGTATGCATGTGTATGTGTATGTATGTATATATATGTATGTATGTATGTAAGAAATGATACTTCCCATATATTCCCTGCATGTCGTAGAAAGCGAATAAAAGGGTTGGGATCGGGAGGCTTGAAATCTTCCCCTTCTGTTAAATTTTTTTCAAAAGAAGGAACAGAGATGCGGGCCAAATGAGGATTTTTCCCTCTGAGGCTCAGTCATCTGTTCTTGATGCTACCTCACTAATGCAGGAAATGGCGAATATGTATGTACGATGAAAGTATATATACATTAATATATATATATGTACATGTGTATATATATATATATATATATATATATATATATATATATATATATGTGAGCGGATATGCCTTCCTTCATCTATTTCCTGGCGCTATCTTGCTGATGCAGGAAATGGCGATCAGGTATGAAAAAAAATTTTTAAATACTAACTATAGATAGATAAGTATCATTTGGTCTATGTGGGTCACAAGGCAGCCCTCCATACTCTCTTCCCCCCAGCCCATCACCTGCACTGAAGGCAATACATCCCATCTTCAGGGATATCTCGGTCATAGTTATGTGAGCTCTCTTGAAATTACATATCCTTTGCCTTTACATCTACTTCCCTTCGTTGGAATCTCTGTGCGTTAATTCTAGCAGCATACCACAACCATATTTGCTGTTACATTACTTTTTGTGCATACCCTATACTTTAGCATGTTTTTTCAATCTGTAAGAGGAATAAAAATTTAAGGACATTTCTTTTGTCCATAGCGTTAATGACAAGTAAGCTCGCTGTTTTAAGGATTAACTGAATTAAGCAAAAAATAAAAGTTACCACTGAGTCACATGTATGTATTCCCACACAACTGAAGCAAGGTTACCACTGAGTCACAGATATGTATTTTCACACAGTTGAAATATATTTTTATTAACATAATACATTTCATTTTAATACAGAATGTGTTAATCCATTCTATATACCTACCAGTTTTTATAGCTCTACTGATGTTTCTTTATAAGTGATAAAAGGCAACACTGAACTAAATCATCACAATACTGAAAAAGATTTTGGAATAAAAGAATATCAACTCATTTTTTGGGACGTCCTAAGAGGACATATCACTCAGAACAAAAGGCACAATTGTCTACATTTTGAGCAGATTCTCAGATCCAGACACATAGGAAAATAAATTATATTTGTTTACATAACTTTTTACATATGAAATTACTACTACTGTAAAAAGTAATGCTGTAAACTGCATACTAAATGTTCACCCTTATCCAGTGTTTCATTTACAGTTATGAATAAAAGGTGAATGTACTAACCTTAAATTAATAAAAAGTGAGGAGCAACTTCTTTAAGCTCAATGCTAAAAGACTGATAGTCACACATTGTAAATCAAGTCAGGTGCAATAGGCATTAATAATTACGAACAGACAATTCATCAAGGCCTGAAAATAAAAGGCAGGCATGCACAAACTGTCAAGACAGCCTACACAGTCCATATTTTACTACAAAGGAATTTGTTTTATGATGCTAAGCTTGATGTCTGTTAATTCATTGCAGAGGATACGACTTTCTCTTGCAATTTAGCAAATACAAGCAAGTTTCCTCTAATTCTAAGCATACAGAGGAACAACTAAACAACTTTTTGCTCATTCTCCTCTCACCAAAATAAACAAACATCAAAAACCTAATTGTCCCCTAATTTTATGTAAAAATGAAATATAAGAGCTTACACCATAACAGAAATTCATGAGCACTTCACTGCCACTAAATTTAACATAAGGTAACACAACCAGTAGTACAGGTTCCATTAACATTACCACACAAAGGGTTCCCTCAGTTTCACCTACATAAAATTCCAAATTTTCTCAAAGGTCTTTTTCATGATACCAATGTGTTTTGCAGGTCACTAGCCTGAGCTTAACATTTATTTCTGAAAAATATCTCATGAAATGCTGAAAAATACTGCTCCTAAATTAAAAATCATTGTGCCGTGATTCAAATCCTTGTAATGTAGGACTGTGACAATGCTAAAACAGGCACTCTTGAGAAAGATGAGATAAAGGCAATACTGTATGTATGAGGAATTCAGGATCAACTTTCAACTAAGTTGAACCCCTTCTCCATACAGGAGAAAACCATTGAGTTTGTTTCTAATAACAAACATTCAATAAAGTTACGAAATGATATAGGTGTAAATGCACAGATTTGTTCTGCCTTAACATGTTAAGTGTTGCAGCTCTGTAAGAGCTGTGATAAGGGTTAGCCCTATGCTTTTACACAGAATCATCTCTAAAAAACTGTCTTATCTTACTGTGTCTTCATCTGCAAGGTATTTTTCTTTCATATCTAGTTGATTTGGATACTTCTTCCAAAGTCTTAATTCAATAATGGGCATAAAAACAGTTACATTCCATACATGAACATACTGATGATGTATTTTTTCTGACCACTGATGTTCAGTGTGATCTCCATCAAAAACACAAAAAAAGATTTATAAAATGAATTTTCAAAATGTTTTAAAAAACAACCAGAATAATAAAATACATGTACCCTTTAATTCTAAAGCATTCCATTAACTGCAGTGCAAAACTCTATAAAGACACACATTACAGTTTACTAGTAACTACAGGGACCTGATTCTTCCTGACTTTTAAGACTGTATAATGTTTTGGAAAAAAAAAAGTTGGACTGCTTATTACCTGGACTGCTACAAAAATCTTGGTTACTCTTTTACTTAGTAAGTTAACATAAAATGTTTGGCAGCTTTAAAAAGAAATCTTTTGAACTGGCCTGAAGGTTTTCTATGTAAAAGGGAGCAGAGAGGACATGCATCCCTCAGAGTTGGGGATGGTTATGAGTTAGGTCATAAAGAATCAGTTAATATTTATTGGTGTTGAGGATTCCCTTAGGGGTTTAATATCTTATTCAATTATTTCTGCAGTTAATGCCAAATTCAAAACTAAACTAATATGAACTTGGAGGGCATAGACATGTAACAAGACTTCATAAAATGATAACTGCAACAGCAGTTACATAAATGTCAAAGAATAATCCAAAAAATTTAAAAGGTAATAAAACATCAAACCACCACTATTCACTGAAAAAGAAGTGAACTTCAGGATTTTACATGTGAAAAAATTCAGGATCTGATGTTAGATTTAATCTCTCAATAAAAAGCCACATTAGTGAACCTGTAAGGAAAGAATATTAACTGCTGGCAAATATTAAGAAAGCCCTCAAGTGTAAGAAACATTTATTAGGAATTTTAAGATGCAGTGTTACCAAAACTGGAATATGCTGTACATGTCTGCACTTCATATTCAATAAGGCACAAAATGATGTCAGAGAAATACAAATTAATACCTCAAAGAGAGCCCAAGAACAGAAAGGTTTGATTAAATGAGAGGACTAAGACAGCTGACTCTGCTCATCACAGAAGATAAATGAGTAACAGCAACATGATATTTTCTCTCTAATTTTTGACTGTCCTCAATGATCAAAGCAGAGCAGATTTTTGCAAAAAATGTCATATAATTAATGGGCACAAACAATACTGTTAAAAAGATGTTTTATGAAGGATGTTAGAAAATATTTCTGTGATACAAGAATATGGGTTATGCACAAGAAGTTAACACTTGAAGGATGCTTTAAATGTACTCAGTGAAAAGATGAGTTAGCACAATAAAAATGAAATACCAGCAAATGAGGCATCACAAGAATAAATTCCTTCCCTATTTGCAAGAATTAGTGATTACATTCACCCACAAATTCAAGTTCATGTGAGCACAAATGAATAAAAAAAGATCTCAAGAAAAGTGTATGTTCAGATTTTTACACTCAAGCTACAAAATGAAATGTGTAGTGTATCTTTTCGAACCGTGACTAACTGGCATGCATGGGTGTCAGGACTGGGATGCATTTTTGGTTTTCGAAAAATCCTATATCCTCCTAATACTGGACAATATGGTCCTGGTTCAAGATTTAGTTCAGGTTTGGGGAGAAAAATCATCCACCATTAATAGCACCACCCAGATAAAATGTTCACAACCCAGAATGGTGTTTTTTTTCTTTCTCCTGCAACCCTGACAAATCCCAGACACAGGCAGGTTTTCAAAACATCTGGGCTCCAGAGGACCCAGAGTATGTGGATTTGGAAGGTTACACTGTATGTTGTTTTCTGTTACAATATTAACAATCAATCCTTTCATAAAATTAATAATATAACTATAGAGGCTCCTTCTGCCCCAGAACTATATACGATTATAAGATCTCTCAAAAAGATCAAAACTAGTAAATTAACATCAAATATTTACGATATCAGCATTATAATACCGTGAAAAGATGTACGTTATCTACATATCTAATGTTCAGAAATACCATAAACAAAGTTCCTTTCTAATGAAAGGAAGAAAGACAGTACTTACAAGTTAAAAAAAAAGAATTTAAGATTCTCAATTTACATACTACTGTCAGGGCCCCTGAGAGGAATATTATCAGGTGGTACAAAGTTTCTTTCGTACCCCTTTCCCTTCTCCATTAGTCAACCTGTTTTGATCCACTACAGTTTTATGCCATGAGCTGTAAGGCCAAAAAGGGTATGGAAGATGAGAGAGGGGTGGAATGGAGTGCTCTGTTGATTTTCTGCATTTTCTGAGATCCCAGGAAATTCTCAGGCCCCCTTTTGGACCACCAGGCTCAGGTACGATGTACCCCCTGCACCTCCCTCTCAAAGGCCCTGCTTGAATGCATTGCAAGGAAATTAGAATTTTTATTTAATATGATGATAATGAATAATAATTATAATTATAACTGATACTTTATTTAGTCAATTTATAATACATTATACAAATTGAAACTCTCTGTGGATCCAGAGCCATGTTATAATATACATTCAGTCTCATACACAAGGTAAAAGAAAATAATAATGTAAAAGTGCGGTAGCTAAAATTATACACATACATTAAAAGACAACAGGTCTGGTTCAGTATCATTTTCATATACACACCAACATCAGTACTGTCACACACAATGAACAATTATCTTTTGAGATTACATGATTATAGAGTTTAATACTTTCTGGTACAAATGAATTCTTATACCTGCATGTTTTTTTGCATCAGTAAACACAATCTTTGCCTGATCTTATAAATACATAGTTATTATTCATAGGATGATGAGAATCACTCATAATTGTATCACTTAAATTTAAAACATATTTTGAATATAATTGTACACTTACATTAAGTGCAATTACATTAGCACCCAATTTACTAGCTAGTTTTACAGTTTTCCTAAATTTACTCTTGTTTTAACACTCAAACATCCATAGTATGATGCTGTACAAAAACAGTGTTGACTCTATATCTGACTTATTAAACATAGAAAAAATAGTCCTATCAACTTTCAGGTTTTTCAGAACTCTTAAAAGATGAATTCTTTGCATATGTTTTCCATAAACTTTTTTAGTGTTAGCATCACCATTTAGACCACCATCAGTAATCAAACCCAAGTATTTATAATTGTGCACAATATCTACTAGCTCTCCTTTGATAATTAGTTGTTCAGTGCACTTTTCCTTCTTGTGAAAGTCAATCACCACTTCTTTGGTTTCTTGATATTCAGATTCAAGTAATTTTCATTGCACCACTGAACAAAGTCATTAACTTGAGCCCTATTTTCATGTTCATATTTATCAATTGTTTATCCAGTAATCACTGTGTCATCAGAATATTTGATAACAGACAGGTTCCATGGTTACTAGTTCATTCATTTGTTTATAAAGTAAATGATAAAGGCAATACTGGGTGATCTAAGATATTTGAGTGGAGTGACTTCATAAACATTCAAAAGAAAACTAGTCTCGTAGTTGAAGACTACACCAGGTGAAACTAGAGTAGATAACCATGCCTGAGAAGTAACTGCTGAAAAGAAAAGCATCATACATCAAGCAGCTTAAGTGAGGTGAGGTGGTAGAGAGAAAGGTCATCCATCAACATGCAAGTCCAGAGGTGAGTACAACATGCTAGCCCTGCCACAATGGCAAAATTTGCAGGAAGGTAAGCACGTATCCACCCTCATCTTCAATGCATCCTCAGCTTCGCTACACCCTCAATGCCAGTGGCTTTTGATCTGACCGGTATGTATCAGGTCAGACACCTCTTCACTACATCATTTGACTTTTGACCTGGCTGTTATGAAGGTGCTAATTGTTCGGAAGAAAATAATAAAGAAATATAAAAAAAAAGCACAAAAATCACATTTATCCTTTCAAAATTATCATTGTCACTTAGAAACTCACACCATCCTATCACTGATCTTTCTGTTGTGTCTCCAGCCTATCCATTAATGTCACCTTCCATTTTATTTGTTGCCTAGAAATTCATAATATTGTTTTTCACATGTCTTTCTGAAAGTTGTCTTTACACTTATTTCACTTAAGAACCTAGAACTTGCATATTTCCAATAAAAAGATATTATCAGACAACTCATCTACCTGTCTATCAGTCTATCTATATCTCTGATGCCCATTCTATTAGGGAACTCCCTCAAGAGGGTGACCCTGGCAAAATTCTCCATAAGTGCTGAACTCCAGTGCCTTTTCTTAGCCTTTAGTGCCTCACCCTTACAGGCCACTGGCAGAGTGCAACTCTAGCACAGTGTTTTCAAAGGCTCCTACCTAATGTTCCTGCCAACTTCTTCTATCTTATGGGTCTACCTAATGTTCCAAGAATACAGGGGGATACTCTGAGTGAAGGGAATGGGAACAAAGGCATAACTCATGAGAAAAGGGAAGGTAGAAGCATTTGTAACATGAGTGAAGGGGAAAGGGGGACCACTCATCTTGCATTAAGATACCTATGCTCTTTGCATAATCGTCCATACTATTCAATAAACATGTTATTTATGCCTCACTCCATTCTGTTCAAATAATTCACCATGCCAGAATTTTATATTGTTGACACCTAACATATGGTAAGTACATTACTATCCAAAAAATATCAGCCACTTCCTCCTCTTACATTCATTATACATTGTTCTTAGAATACAGTTAATCACCTTTACTGATGTATCTTGTCATAGGTACTATATGATCCTGATGTCTGAGGCCACATGCATCTTTTTTGGGAATTAATCTGTAGAACTTTGGTCCCTTGGCCCCAACCTCACAAACTGTGAGAAGGGCAGGAATGCCAGTTTCTTGGGGGTAAACTTGGATTCCTGCTGTCAAATGAACTTCACCGCCCAGAGTGACGTTTATTGTGTTTTTTCAGAAGTGTGATGAGTAAATTTTCACTTGAGCAAGTACAGATAAACTTTCACATGTCTTTCATATACTGCAGGTATCTCAAAATGTTATTGCCAATCCCTATTACTTCATTAACTTTACAATTGTTCTGTTAGTCTTTCTTTTTTATCTTCCATGGGTGCTTTTCACTCTGAGGGCATAAACAGCTCACAAACAGTTTCCTGTTTCATGCATTTCTTAGTGGAAATGCATAAAATGAATGAATACTAGAGGTTTTTAGGGATTGAATTGTGTTATCTACATATGTCTATTTATTCACCATATTTATTCTCCTGTGTTTTTACATGTTCATCTCCTTTTATCACAGAAGAGCAGCTAAAACAAAGAGAAGATAACAGCCTTGATTCTCACCTTAGAACATCAGCTTCACAGGTTAGGATGTTACATTTTTAGTTGTAGATTGATTTTATTCATTATCATTTTTTGGCAAATTACATATTAAATTTGTATGATAATGGAAGAATTTTGAAGAGAAGTACCATCCATATCAGTATTTACTGGTACAGTAATAATTTTAGTCTATATCATAACATTTACTGTGTAGGGATCTTTAAGGACAGAATTTTTTTGATACTGGCTTTGGTAGTTGCATCATGGGCATGTAGGGCCATAGGATATTTTGAAATGGTATTTGTAGTGTTATAGGATAGATGATGTCCAAAGTGTAGGCAGAAAAGTGAGAATCTTGATTGTCTGTGAAGGATGCTTGTGATGGATGTATGTCTGGTGGGGTGAAGTTTAAGACTAACTTGGTAGGGTGGTTATCTAGTACTTGAGTTGGTAGGGTGGTTATCCAGTGCTTGACAGGTTATTTCAGTGTATATGTGTTCTAGTTAGTGTTATATTTGTTGAGGGTAGGGGGATCTGTAAGTAGAGATTGCTGTAATGTGAGGCAGAGGTAAGCTTTTTATTTCTACTTGGGGGTTGGTGGTTAATTATGGAATGGTTTGTATATGTGTAGCACTTCACCATACCCACCCAACCCACATAGCCACCTAAAAGACTTCTATAAACTACATGAAAACAGACTTGCTTGTCTGACACAGTATAATCTCTGTGAAAAAAAAAAAACAGTGAATATCACTTAATACTAAGATTTCATGCACTAGTTTTATTTGCTGAGCAAATCCTATTTCTTATTTATGGTTGAAATATTGTGTTTTTGGCAGCATGGTGCAATCTTAGAAGTCAGTTGACATATACCTCAAGGTACTGAAAGTGGAGGGGTACAACTTTTGCTTGGGCCTTATGTTTAGTGATATTTTTACTATTTCTGCTGTGAATTATCTTTTCTTCTTCTTTTTCTTCTTCTTCCTCTTCTTCTTCTTCTTCTTCTTATTATTATTATTATTATTATTATTATTATTATTATTATTATT
>JAYMFT010187918.1:0-11917 GCA_038088735.1 Panulirus argus
TTATATATATATATATATATATATATATATATATATATATATATATATATATATATATCACGGAAGGTTTGACTACCTCTTCTCGTTTGTCATGGCTGTTTCCTGCAAGTACCTCTATGTTCCAAACATCTGATATCTGCCAACCTGTCATCTACAAATATCCTTCGAAATATTCACTGTACCTGTTTACGTGGTCTTCGCTTGTTACCACTTTCCTATCAGCTAATCTTAACGATGCTCCCATTTGTTCTCTTAGACTCCTCAAACTAGTAACCTCCTTCTAAAGCATTTTCTTATCCTTCCTAAAGTTGGCAAATACCGTCTCACCCCATTTCCATTCTTTTTACAACCTTTGCACCTTCGTCTAGTCCTCATGCCACTTACTTTTTGTACATCTCCCTGTCATTTGCACTCCTTCCCAAAATTTAAGAGGTCTGCATTAACCATGTCCTCCCTCATTCTATTCCATTCACCCACCACTTTTATACTATAAAAGTACTGCTTTGCGTATTTTCTTTAACGAGTCTCTTAATTTCATGTTACGTCCTCCGGTTCCTCTATCCCTACACTTCTCGAAGGATTGTTCACTGTCCACGCCATCGATCTGTTTTAGAAACAAAGTGGTGATCAGGTCCCCCCTCACTCTTTTCTCTTCCAAGATGTGCAGATTTAAAGCCTTTGTCCTTTCCTTATAACCTAGCTCTCTTACATCTGTCTGTGTCTGCCTGTCTGCCGGCCCGTCTGTATGTATGTTCACCTTTTCCGCAATTTCATCTAACAACCCAACACACTTTGTTCTGTGGCATCATACCCTTACCTCTCGTGCGTTCCTGCATCTTATATGCTCACCCTTTGCAACCTTGCCTCTTACGCTCTCTCTTACGTATCATTATGTTACTCAACTCTACATCCTCCTGTATCACAACTCTGCCTCGTCTACATTCTGATATCATCATATTCCTGACTCTTTTTGTAATACTAAATCGCAGCTCTGTTTCCTGTGTCTCCTGCATCATAGTCTCGTATCTAATGTTCTCTTAAACTGTAATTATGCCTCGTGAATGCTTTCATCATGAACTTGCCTTTGATGTGCTCTCAGACTCCAGTTCCTACCTTTACGTACTTTCCCATCACAACCACGAGGGTTATGTGCTCTCACATCACAGTCATATCTATAATATGCTGTCACATCTCAGTACCTACTTCTACCTTCACAATACAGCTCTGCTCGTTTTCTGTCCCACACCACAGCCATGCATTTTATGTGCTCCTGATCAACTCCTCCAACACCAAAACCCTACTTCTTACATGTTCTCTCATCATAGTCCTGTGCCATTTGCTCCTGTATCATAGTATTGCTCTTATATCGTTTTGCATGATAGCCACTTATGTGTTCCCGCATCACAATCTTGCCTTTTATTATGCTCTCGTAACAAAGACTTACTCTGTATGTACTCTTGCATAACAACCTTGCCTCTTACGTGCCTTCGCACCAAAATTCAGCTTTTTATAAGTTCCCAAACCACAACTTTTATGTGCTCTTACATCCTGGTCTTAACTTCTGTGTATTCTCGTACCCCCAACACTGCGTCTTAAGGTCCTCTCCATCACAGCCCTACCTCTTATGTGACCTTGTATCACAACCTCCCTTTTACAGGCTTTTGTCTTACAGCCAGCTGGCTGCTCCCACGCCTGGGGTCATCCTGTGTTTATCTTAGTTGCCTAACCCTCCTCCGCCACCTCCCACGGGATGAGGGAGGATGCTTCACTGAGTCTGTTTGTCTGTCATTGTGTCATTGTATTTCTGTGGCTATTCTTGTACACTGTGATACTTGGGTATGCATGTGCATACGACAAAAATTTTCCTATGGCGTAAAGTTCCTAGAAATCTATGAAATGATTTTCTATTGTCAGACAGAGTCCATCCCTGCCCTGACTGGCAGATGTAAGATTGTATTTGAAAATGAAAGAACCTCACGAATTCTTGAGTTAAGGTCTTGTGACTAGAGGGAAAAGTGATCACATGAACACCGATCACACTAGAAATGCACCAAGTAGGACTAGTTGGATGATTTCGATATTTAATTGCACATAGTCCTTCCTCAATACGTACACACAAAAAATAAAAAACAGCAAATGCATACACACAAGAGAAGGAAGGGGGATGAGGAGGAAGAGGAGAAAAAAATAAAAGAATGATGTATGTGATGTGGATGATGAAGATGAGGACAACGAGGAGGAAAGGATCGAAGTAAGAGATGGAAGAAGAGGAGTGGAGATAAGGAGAAGGAAAAGAAGCAGGGAGGTAAAAATAGAGGAGGAAGGCGAGGAAGAAATGGACGATGATGATGAGCAGGAAGAATTCACTGCACTCTCTGGAAACGTATTTTCTCCTGTCCCAAACGAATAAATCTGTCTTGTGTGGAGGAAACTAAGACTCAGGCAGCCACATCGTGAGCTCCTCTAACTGTCCCAAGACTCAGCCTTCCCTCAATACCGTATCATGGTATAAACCAGTCCATAATGAGCGATAATAAGGAACACTGCATCCCATCATCAGTAAAGAATACTAAATTAGACTGTCTTGGATATTTGATTTACCCACTTGCCTCTTGCTTATCCACTAGCTAGGGGGTCATTCCCTTTGCCTTATACATAATCGATTATCCGTAAGTTCTGAAGAAATATGAGCATCCCGATGGAGTAACGCCATATGTAACACCTTGAACTCAAAACTAACCCACAGAAACATTATGATTATTGTTAACTTTACCGTCCGTCTCCTTCCCTACACTCATAGACAGTACTCTCTCTCTCTCTCTCTCTCTCTCTCTCTTCTTTTCTTTTTCCAAGAGGGTGGTTAGAGGAAAAGAAGAGGTGGGACAGGGGAAATGAAAGTTTGAAATGAAGACTGAAGCGTCTTCATTTGTATGGTGTAGGTTTTTGATACATTTGAGCGAATTTCAAGAAACGTGTTTTTGGTGCCTTATTCTTTTTTTTCTCTCTGTCTCTGCTGCTGCTATGCATCATGACACAGTAAACAACAACCCCGCAGTGGATCAACCCGGTCAACCAAACCGTGACGAAGATAATGCTACACCAACTTCCTAAAGTTTTGTGTCAAGAAAAAAGATGTCTGAAGTATTAGTCTCAATTGCCCGGACCCTTCCCTTAGGCCTAAAGCCATCAGCTGACTCCTTCTTTATCTTAATAAGTACAATAAGAAAATAAATATCTACTTTAAAAAAATATGATGCAAATGCATTAGGTAGAGCGATCAAGCGACTTCGTTCAAGTGAGCAGCTGTTCTTGTGAAAGATTCGCCAGGCCTGAGCGTTGGAACGGGCCTTTGCCTCAGGCTGCCCGTCCTCTCCTGCACCTCCTTGGCAAGTGAGCAGTGTAAGAGTAGTTCCCGACGCGAGGATCATACGTACCGCTGGTGGTGGACCTCGCCTCAGTTTCAGCTGGATCATCGAGTCATAAGCCTCCAAACCTTCCGACAACACCGTTCCTCTTTACCCACATTTCTTTTTCCACTTATTTGATTTCTGAATTATCATTTATTGCCTTCTGATACATATATCGTTTATAAATGACATTTTTTCTACTTGCTAGGTGAATGAAGCCCCCCCCACCACCACATACACACACACACGCGCACATACCACGTTAGCTTTGCTGACCATGAAGCAGCAAGGGCCAGCCCAGGGGTCGGACCCTCATGGGTATGAATCCTGGGTATGGAAGTCGGCCTACACCCAACACAGGTGTTCATCTTTCCCTTGGGGCTGGTTAATAAATGAATACCTGGCTGAGACTGGTGCGTGTGCGTGTGTCAATGCATACATAGTAGAAGTAAATAAATGGTACATATATACAGGGTTAAGGGAGGGGCAACACGAGTGTAAAACTGTCTCCCCGTAAAACACAAATAGTAATCACACACACACACACACTTACACACACAAGAATTAGCATAGCTGAGTTACAGGGAAAGGTTGGAGGCTTTAAATCCGCTCACCATGAAGGAAAGAAAAGTAAGGAGCGACCTGATTATAACTTTCAATGATTTTGAAACAGACTGACGACGTAGACAGAGAAGTTCTTTGAGAGATTCGGAACATCACAGCCAGAGGATATTACATGAAATTAAGCAAGAAACTTGTCATAAAAGTTGCGAATTACTTTTATGGTATAAAAGTGGTGGGTGATTGGAATGAAATGATTGAAGACATGGTTAATGCAGACAACATTATAGAAATTTACGCAACTGTATGATGAATGTTCGAGAGGTCGGCCCCCACGAATGTAAACCTCTCCCCTCGCACAATACAAATAGGTAATTACACACACACACACACACACCTTGACGTGTGAGAAGAATCCTTGTTGCTTTTCATCTTCCTGCCTGAGCCTCTCCTCAGCGGAGCTGCTCTGCTGCAATTAATCAGAACAGTATAACAGTTTGTAAACAAACTTTTGGCACACGCGCCGCTAAGTTGCCGACTTTCTCCTCCTCTTCATCCTCCTCCTCATCCCGAGCCTTGGCTTCCCGTCCTCTGTTTTCCCCACCATCTCCGTCAATTCACTACCCCCTCCATCGTCCACCCTGCCGCCCCCAGCCTGCCTAAACGCCTCCACATTACCTTCTAATTTGCTCCAGGTCACAACTTGGTCGTAACTCTCATCTCGAACTAGATATCCGCAGGGAGCAACGTTAAGCTAAGCCCATAAAGAGATTGAGAGGAGAGGCCTATCAGTGGCAAGTGCACTTCCTCTCCCCTCTAGACCTGCACCCGTGTTACAGCTCGGCTAACTACGAGCCGGAGTGACAGTCAAGGCGGATACTGGCCCAGGTCGGTGCAAGGGATGCTTGCCCGTCTCCCCTCTCCCAACTCGCTCATGAGAGAGCGTTCCCAGGGTGGACCCCACTGGCCACGCTCCTAAGGTCACCACAAATGCACTCTCCCAAAAAGCACTTTTACAAAATGGCACATAACGCAAGTATATTCTTTTGGATCAAACATTATCAACTACCAATCAAAATACTTCCAATTGTATCTATTTCTTTATATGCTAATTCCGTTTATCATTTCATTTATATATTTAGTTGCTGCACAGAGGGCGTGAGTGGGGAGGAGGGGCTGTCAGCACAACCATAAACCCCTCCACACACAGCAGCATAATCGAACCTCTCAGTTGTATTGTTTTCCGTCAGTCTCCTCATCGGCTCAAAGTGCTGCTTGAATGCAGTGAGCTTTAAAACACGAGCGGGAGAACCCACAACACGACAAGAAGACTCCGTCCGACTCCTAAGCGTCAGAGCTCTTGCACCGCGACTTAGGTGGACACTTAGAGATCGTTAGGTAAACCTATAACGCAACGACAAGACCCAGAGTTCGACAGGAAAACTTGCAGAACAACAGGAAGACTTACAACACTACAGGAAGACTCGCAGCACGACATGAAGACTCACAGCACGACAGGAAGATTCACAACAGAGCAGACTCCCAGCATAAGAGAAAGACTACATGAACAGGAAGACCTGTGTGACAACAGAAAGACTTACACGTCAACGTGATTCATATCCTAACAGAAGAATCACAACAGGACATAAAAAAAGGCTCACAGCACACTAAGAGCTACCACATTACTAGGGACTCACCATATGGCAAGACGACTCACAATACAGGGGGCTCAAAATAAGGCAGCAACACTCACAATACGAAAGAAAGACTCCAGGCAAAAACCTCAAGGCTCAGCTGAATAAGAAAGAATTAAGCAGCTCGAGAAGATTCACAGCAAAAGGGGCGGGATTTGGACAGCACAACCCGACGATAAGACTTTCCTCATGATAAAAGTCTCACAACGTGAGAGAAAGACTAATAACTCGGAAAAGAGGGGCCACTGCAATGCAGGAAACCACGCAGCACGACACGGAAAGTCTGAAAATGATGGGGAAAAAAGGCTTATAGTACGAGAGGAAGGTTTGGAGCACGACAGAAAGGCTTATAGTATGAGAGAGAAGCTCGCAACACAGCTTGGAAACTTACAGCTTGATCGAACGGTTCTCAGTTTGACAGAGACTCACAGCATGACAGGGAACATTACAGCACGACGGGTAGGTTCACAGCAAAACAGGTAGGCGTACAACACGACACGAAGGCCCAGAGCACGACAGGTAGACCTCCAGCACGAAACGAAGACCCGGTGTACGAAAGGCAGGCTCTGAACACTATAGGTCGACTCACAACACGAAAGCACGACGCAGGGTACGACAGGGAGGCTCAGAGCACGACAGGTCTGCTTAAAACATGACGCGACTACTCAGGGTACGACAGGAAGGTTCGGAGCATGACGAGGAGTCTCAGCATCGAGGAATAAGACGAAGGTCGACGACCCGTGTCATCTGCATAATGCCTGGAGGTTCCCCAGAAGAAAACCTTTGGCATGTTGCGTCGTCTGGGCCTTTTAAGAGATCAAATATCCCTCCTCCGCCTGATAAAGATGACGGGCCTGACTCCTCAAGACGTATTTTTAGAATATTCCTCGTGTCGGCTTAAAGTGCGTGTTGCCCGGGAGTTCATTATCGTGAGGGTCGGTAAGGAGGGGTTGGTGGGAGGAAGGTGGGAGGTGCGACATCTGGGAGAGAGGGTGAGGGAGATGCGGGCTGTAAGATTGGTTGGGAGTACGGTTGGAGGCGGGGGCGAGAGGAGACGGGGAGGAAAAGAGGAGAAAAGACGGAGGAAATAATTGGAGGGAGGAAGGGACTGGAGGAGGAGAGGAGCTGAGGTGAATCAGGAATCTGGGGTCAGAGAAGAGACGGAGAGAGACGGACATAATGAGGGAGAGAGAAATGGATGGAAGCAGATCATGGAAAGACTCGATGGAAGAAGTGAGACAAGAGTTCAAGACGAAAAGCCTTAGGAGAACGCATTACTCATCCGAAAAGATTTGAAGGGAATGGATTTGGGGCTAGACAGGAGCTAGAGAGCGCAGAAGGAAGCAGTAAACAGTTGAATGGATGTAAGAGTTACAGAGAGTTAGGAGAATAAAAGAGGAATGAACTGGAAAGAAATGCAAGTTGAGGGCGACTGGGGTTGAAGAGCTGAAGAGAGAGAGAGAGAGAGAGAGAGAGAGAGAGAGAGAGAGAGTAGGTGGGGAGAGGCTAAACCTGGAAAGTGGGAGATGACTGGGATGGAGAAGTAGGGATGGGGAGGGACAGCTGGCGGGGAGATACTGTATTGGAATTGACGACAGAAGGTAGGGGTAGGGTAGACGTGCATTGGGAAGGGTGGGGAGAACAGGCCTAGTGGCAAGGGGGTGAGGAGTGATGAGAGGTGGGTGGGTGGGGAAGTGGGTGGTGTTGGTGGGTGGGTGAGTGGTAGGCTGACAGGTGATGGCTGTGTGGTTAGGGAGGTGGTGTTAATAAGAGTAGTGGTGTGGTTAGAGAAGTGGTGGTGCTGGGGGTGGTTGTGTGGTTGGAGAGGTGGTGGTGCTGGTGTTGGTGGTGTGGTTAGACAGGAGGTGGTGATGGGGCCGGTTGTGTGGGTAGAAAGGTGGTTGAGTGTAGGATAATTCCCTGTAGTCGTTACGCGAAATACACCAAGCGGATTTTGTAATAATGGTTTGTATAATTCTTTTGGTAAGAATACATTCTACATTTTTTCCTCTGTGTATGAATCTGTAATTTCCTTATTTTGCGTGGAATACATGCTGAAACAAAAATAAAAGTGTTGCACACAAAAATGTTGCAAAACGTTTCAAACAAGTTAGGTTCCCTTATCGTCCAGCAGCCCCGGGTACACACGACTCAGGCGTGAGGCTAGCCTGCCTCCCACCCACACCCACTACAAACGTCACACCGCAAGTCCTATAATTCTGAAGATAATCTCGGATTAGAAACTTACTTTAGCTTATCCAGGCGTGAGGCAGCATGAAACAGTTTTTTACTCTCTTTCCTTACTAGGGCTCATTAAAATGATAATGTTTCTGCCAAGATGCAATGTGCAATTAAATGAACAAATTCAGGAATTATTCCAGAAAATGTAGCATTTATAATACAATGGACCAAGAGAAAAAAATTGTAACATGGTTTGTGCTCACTATGAAAACCTACAGACAAACAAAGACCTGGATTATTTAGGAACACCGCACTGGGAAATGCCGCCGACTTCCTGATACAATTTAAAAATATAACAACTAATATTCGTTCGCTTCAAAGATTTAAGATCATACGTGCGAAAGCAATGCGCCCTCGTCAGTGTATCTACATTAACAAAGTACAGTGACATCATTCTTACCTTTACTTTCCCGTTCAAAGCTGGATATTCTTTAGTTAAAGACATCTTGGTAGCTTTCATGGTACTCGAGTCCATCTTCACCCTCGTGTCGAAAAATCAGAGACTGAACCTAAGTATCTGGGATTGTCACGTCGTGTGACTGATGCGTCTTTATAGAATTTCTCATAATTTTTCCCAAAAGTTAAGTGGAATTCTGCCGGTAGAAATAAATTCTTCAGTTCGTGCTAGTTACTTGACTCACTGGGTGCTAGTATCTAAGTCTGTAGTTGATTATGACAGTGAATCATGGAAGGATTTTGAGTGTCAAAGACTCGATGGCCAGTTAAGGGTACAATTCAGTTTGAATTTTACTTTGAAAACTTTGTTAGTACCATGTTAAACAAATCTTTGAAATAGCACAGCTGGCAACCTTGCCCCCACCCCCCAACCCCCGCAAGTTACGAACTTTTCATTAAAATTCTTCCTGGGTTCGGCCACTCCAAGAACTGTATTATACTTTTAAAGTCTCTTTGAAGCTGAGTCAGGCTAACCGTAGAGCTGTGGGACAGTACGAATTCTGGGGCTAAGAATACCTGTTCTCAAGGCAATCCGCACATGGTTGATACCGTATCAATACAAGCGAATTATCTCAGTTCTATTAAGCCAACGAACAAAATTAGGGAAACGTGATATGAAAGCAGACGGGGAACAGGCGCTGGACCACTGACCGGTTTCCCTGATGAATGTGGTTTGTGAGGTACTTGAAAAGACAGTCAGAATGCAAATGGATTATTTCCTGCAGAGAAGTAATGAGCTAAGTGAGAGACATCATAGTTTCTGGGAAGGAAGTTCATGTGAAACAAAACTAATGGATTTTTTTGAGGCAGAAAGCTTGATTTTAGACATGAGAGAAAGAAGACTGGGTGGACTGTTTGTATCTGGACTGCTACAAAGCATTGGATAGACTTCGATGGACAGAAGATAATCTTGGTGGATGGGCACAAATGACGCATATCTGGGAAACCTTCTTGAAATAGTTTGGGATCACCAATGGAGTGTCGCACGGCATTGTGTTGGGGCCATTTTTCTTTCTGGTCTATACACATGATTTGCTAGAAGGTACGTGACAAGGGTACGTTAGAGAACTTAATTTGTGCACCATGGATGAAAGTGGTGGGGAGTGACCTGATCAAAACCTTTAAGTTTTCAAAATAGACTGATGACGTAGACCGTGAACAGTTCTTCGAGTCGTAGCGATAGTACAACCACAGCAAATACCATGATATTAAGCAATAAACTTGTAAAGGGACATTAGTACAGAAGAAGAGTTGTGGATGAACAGAACAGTCCGAATAAGGGAAACAATGCGGACAGCATAAAGTTGATGTAGGGAAGGTTCAAGAGATTAGGGCCCCACGAGTGTAAAACTCCCTCCCAATACAATACAAATAGGTAATCGCACATACACATGCACGCGCGCGCACACACACACACACACACACACACACACACACACACACACACACACAAACAAATAAGGAAAGAGAGAGAGAAAAAAGAGAGAGGAGAGAGAGAGAGAGAGAGAGAGAGAGAGAGAGTATGTATGTATGTATGTGTGTGTGTGTGTACTTAGTATTTACGAATACCTTTGACAAGATTTTGCCAGATGGCAGGGCTAGCGTGCACTGCTCACCACAGAAAGAGAAAGAAAGCACGGGCGAAAAAGTGGTAAGGGGGGAAGTAAAGTATTAACTTCATATTGCAATTCTACTTTCAGAAACAAAGTAAAGAAAAAAGAAAAAGGAGTGACCACAAACTTCAAGACACATTCCCTCACTGGGCCGCCTCTGGAGACTTGCCTGCACTACAGTTGACTCACTCGTTTATACGTTATAATATGATTTGCAGACCTAATCTATTCCCCTTCTGCTTCTCTGGGACTCGGAGAATGAAAATGACTCGTGTGATGAATGGCATGTCTCAAAATTTATTCAAAACACTCATTTTTACTGGATGACTGACGTTGAATTGTAAGTAATGAGAGTAAGTGAAGATAATGATATGTACCAGTGCATGGACTGATGGACGGACTTATATAACACTGGTTTATGTAAGTCTATCAACTCTGGTGCATACTGACAAAAGTTTGCGGTTAACAGCGTACAGACGAAGGTAAGTGCGTATACGTGTGTTCATATGAAACAGGCCAGACAGGAATTTCCAAGCAATAAGCTACTCTCTAACACCTGCAAATACACCAAGAAATCTTGATTTTGACAAGTACAGACATTTGCGTAACCTGAACATGGAAAAAGTATGATTCTACACACCTGAACAAGTCTTATAGTTCATAAGTCCAGCAGCCTGAGAGTATGCACAAATGCTCTTGAAATTAGGTTTGTGTGTGTGTGTGTGTGTGTAGAGGAATTAAAGTTATGGAATAGTATGCTTGGGAAGAGCTGTAACGATTGTCTCATTTCGTGGCTTACTAAAGAATAGATTAATTGTACTGCTTTTAGTCAATAAGTAAGTTTAGAGCATTCCCTTAAGCAAGGCGTCAATAGATATTTAAATCAAATTTTCTAGCTCTGGGATCACGACCTATAAGTAGAGTCTTTAAGCATTTCTCCTGGAGTCGTGTAGCCATCGAGCCTTCTCCGTGGTTGTCAAACACATATTTGTTGTAATGTTAAACTCGGCAGCTGCCCCGCATTAATGTAAATTTTGAGTGTTATTGAGATCTTTTGTTCTGCTTCCTGTATTCAGAACAGCAACCTTAGTTCCCATTTTTGCCTTAATTTTCTGGTGTTTATGAATATCTAGTTATATACACGCTGTATATGGGTGGCTGGGGTCACAATGATAGTAATAAGAGAAGGATTGAGCACCACTGATGTAAAGTAAGAAACCTATTTATTCACATCACTTTTCGGTCAATACATCTGTTACGATACATCTATTTGTTCTGCTCTATAATCTATACTGTACTCATATTTCCAAATGAATCTGGATTAAAAGATCCTCAACAACAGAAACCTGATTCACTCTGAATTTCTGAAAGAATCAGTTTCCTAAATAGTTTTATAGGTTCTCTGGTATCATGTAAAGCAATATATGATTCATTTTCATATGAAAAAAAGATTACGGTTTCCAATCACGAACACAGAACCCACCCCCCTCCCCCCTTAAGATTACGGTTTCCAATCACGTACATAGAACCCCTCCCCCTCCTCATTACGGTTTCTAATCACGTACATAGTTTCCGTTCCCCCACCCCCTTTCGTTTTACATTCGAATTGCGACCAAAGTATATTGTATTCTCGCCCAAACTTTTGCAAAAAAAAGTATATTATCAGGCAGATGCATTGGGGATATAATCTATAATGAAACGCTATATATGCTATCCCAGCCTCATGCAGTAAAAGAAATAGCCTGAAATTGGTTCGGTGCGGAGCAATGTGATAAATGTTATAGAGTTATAAAATGTCGAATAGTTTCTAAATTGGGCAGTTAGGGTGGAGGAGGCAGAGGGTGTAATTGATGGGGAAGGGTGAAAGATGTGTGAGAGAGAGAGAGAGAGAGAGAGAGAGAGAGAGAGAGAGAGAGAGAGAGAGAGAGAGAGAGAGAGAGAGAGA
>JAYMFT010187929.1:0-25822 GCA_038088735.1 Panulirus argus
TAATAGTATAATAATAATAATATATATATATATATATATATATATATATATATATATATATATATATATATTTGTTATACTTGATTGCCATTTCCCGTGTCAGCAAGGTATTGCCAGGAAATAGATAATGAACGACCCATCCACTCCTATATACATATACAGTAATCCCTTGATTTAATGGACCCCGATATAACGGATTTCATATTTAACATACTGGGAAAATAATATTGCATTAATTAATAATAATTGAAGAAATGAAAAAAATTAAGAAATCTCAAACGCTGCACCATGCGCACTTCATATCACACATGTTTTTGGTAGCATTGGGTATACTCACTTTGGTGATGTGGTGGGATGAGAGAAACACAGATAGGGTGGGAAACACTGTACAGATTATGATGTTTCGACAGAGTCTTGGTCACAGAGTGAGCACAGAAGAACAGAACTCCAGCTTATATACGTGTCATCCTCGGCCATCAACCCCCTTGGTACTTGGTATGACCTCCCGAATAGTTGCTCCCAGCATTTGACTTAGCCTCCTTTGCCATGTTCCCCCTGGCTGCCCCTCCTAGTGATTCATCTTTTCTTTTGTCACTATGTAAGCCACCTCAATCATTTTTCTTACTTTTTCGAACTGCCCTTGCTTAGTATTTTCATCCCACTCCAGTTCGGCAGATGCCCTTTTTGCTCTGCATGCAACACCAGTGAGTTAGATGTTATGTGCACCAGGAGAGCTTTGTGTTCCTTGCAAGAGTGGCCGCAAGACAGATCGCCACGGCAGAGGTGGTGAGATCAGGCTTAATGGAGACGACGAGGTCAGTCACAGCAAGGGCTGCCAGGTGGAACACATCGGAGGCAGCAAGGTCAAATGCCGGGCACAACCATTCAGGAGGTCACACCAGGTATCTAGGGGGTTGAAGGCTGACGATGACTCGTAAATAAGCTAGAGTTCCATTCTTCTGTACTCATTCTGTGATCAAGACTCTGTTGAAATGTTAGAATAAGTATAGTGCTTCCCACCCAATCTGTGTTTCTCTCACCCCACCACATCACCAGATTGCCTTGGAATATTCATATACTTGCTTCATTTTGGTCTCAGTCTGCCTCAAGCTATTGTGCGGTCAAGTTGTATACAAAGAATTGTGATTTTATTTAAGTAATTTTGCAATTCTTACAATTCAAAATGGCATCAAGTGATAGAGAAGTTAAAAGAAAGCGTGTGAACTGTCTATTATATATTGTATTAAAAGTGGTTACATTCAGTTTAATGGACATTTGGTATTAACTGACACCTCCTCCCCTAATTAGTCCATTAAGTTAAGGGATTACTGTATATACATACATGCATATTCAAGTACATATACATACATATACAGTAATCCCTCAGTTTAACAGACTAATAGAAGGAGGGGGTGTCCGTTAATGCTGAAAGTCCGTTGAGTTGAATATATACATTTTTGATACAATATACAGTATACAATAATACAATATACTGTTTACACACTTTCTTTTAACTCCTCTATCATTTGATGCGATTTGGATTGTAAGGATTGCAAAGTTATATAATAGATAGACATAATTCTCTTTATACAACCTGACCGCATGGTAGCTTGAGGCAGACTGAGACCGAAACAAAGCGAGTATACCCCATGCTACCAAAAACAAGTCCAATATGAAATGTGCATGGTACTGCATTTGAGATTTGAGATTTTGTATTTTTTTTTAGTTATTACAGTAATCCTTCAGTTTAATGGACCCCAATATAGTGGCTATCGGATTTAATGGGCTGGGCAAATAATAATGCTTTAATTGATAATAATTGAAAAAATAGAAAATAATAAGAAAATCTCAAATGCATCACCATGATCATTTCATATTGCACTTGTTTTTGGTAGCATGGGGTATATGCACTTTGTTTCGGTCTCTCTGCCTCAAGCTATTGTACAGTTAGGTTTTATACAGAGAATTGTGACTTTATTTATAAAATAACTTTGCAGACCTTACATCTCAAAATGGCATCAAGTGATAGAGGAGTTAAAAGAAAGCATGTGAACTGTATATTGTATTACTGTATATTGTGTATTGTATAAAAAAATTTTTACATTCGATTTAACCAACTTTTGGCATTAACGGACACCCCCTCTCCCCTATTAGTCTGTTAAATCGAGAGATTACTGTACTAATTAATGTAATATTATTTGCCCAGTCTGTTAAATCCAAAATCTGTTATATCAGGGTCTATTAAATCGAGGGATTATTGTACATATCAACATATACATATGTAGAGTAATCCCTCGATTTAACAGACCCCGATATAACAGATTTCAAATTTAACGGACTAGGCAAATGATAATACATTAATTGATGATAATTGAAAAAATGAAAGATAAAAAAGATCTCAAACGCTGCACCATGCGCATTTTATATCGCAATTGTTTTTGTTAGCTTTGGGTATACTTGCTTTGGTGATGTGGTGGGGTGAGAGAAACAGAGATTGGGTGGGAAACACTTTACTAATTTTAACATTTTGACAGAGTCTTGATAATAGAATGAGTACAGAAGAACAGGACCCCAGCTTATGTATGTATTGTCGTCAGCCTTCACCCCACTTGGTACTTGCTGTGACCTCCCGAATGGTTGTGCCCGGCATTTGACCTTACCTCCCTTCCCTAAACTGTGCTGTTGGACACTTGGGTGATTTTATTTCCCCTTGTAGAAAGTCATCCACTTTCTTTCTAATAATTTTTTCAAGAACCTTTCACACGACACTTGGTAGTGGGGCATCTATAGTTTAGAGCCTGTTCCTGGTCTCCTTTCTTATATATAGGTATGATGTTAACCCTTTTCCATTCCCTTGGCACTTTGCCTTTCCCTAGTTACATCTTGAACAGTAATTTATGTGGTTTCTCTTGCAAATCTGAATACATCTTTAGCCTATATGGTGAAATTTCATCAGGACCATGTGCCTTTTATGGATGAAATTCTTTTAGTATTCTGTTTTTATTTTTTCTAGATATCTCAGTTCTTTCCAAAACCTCCAACCCATTCCATCTCCCTGGTGTTGGGGCTATCATGTCTTCCATAGCGAAAATACTTTTGAACTTGCCAAGTTCCTCACATATCCTTTCATCACTCTTTACGATTTTTCTCTTTGAATTCCTCAGCCTGAGTAGCTACTCATTAACAGACAACAAACTCCCAATAAATTTATGGAAAAAGTTTTAGGATTTCTCCTTCCTTGTCCACAATTTTCTTTCCAAAGTTTCTTTGTTCTAGTTTTCTTATCTTGCTATATTCATCCCTTGCTCTTTTATACCTTACAAATGCTGGCTGGCTTGAGTTTCATCTATTTCTTCTCTAAACTCCTTTTCTGTATTACATCTTTATTAAATGCTTCTTTCCCCCCTTCTTACTATTTCTACATTTAAGGCATGAGTTACTCATTCTCTACTCCTTCAATTTGATTTTGCAGAACATTTCACCACAAAGCCCTCTTTCCTGGCAACTGAACTCCATTTTGTAATCTACATTACCATGAAAATTTTTGGGGTTTGTGTAGTTTCCACGACTATATCTCCTCTTTAGGTCCTGTCTCACCTCTGCTTTTTTAATATCCTCATTTACCACATGGTCAAGCTTGGGCTTATGTGATCACTTCTTCCAGTTGGTTTATTTTATATAGTACTCTCAATATCCATGTTAGTATGTGTAAAGATAAGATATAGCAATGATAGTGTATTAGTACCTCTCATCTTATTGTGCTTCCTGATGTGTTAGTATAGGAATTTTCCTGTATACACTCTAAGAATTTGTATTCTTCCTAAGTCCCTATCACTAGTCTGTCTCTTTATGTTTAAAATAACTCATAATCAATACTTTACCATCTCAAAGAAGTGAGTGTTTCACTGCTTCATGTACCACCTGTCATTGCTGCCATTGTATATTTGTCCTGGATCATCGCAGTTATTTAGAGGATTATATAATTTTAATACCACTATGCACTTCTTCCCTCCAGTTACTCTTCCCATTATGTATTGTCAAAATTAGTCATCTTCCACTATTTCTTTAAACTTAAGGCTATTGTTTATTAAGAAGGCCAATCCTCCTATTATCCTATAAGAGATAAACCTTAATTTTTCATGGAGATTGGAAGGTGTGTGTGTGTGTGTGTGTGTGTGTGTGTGTTTGTAATTTCGTGTTTGTACTGTATGGGAAAGGAGTTGTTTACTTGTGGGGTCCCATCTCTTGAACATTTTCTATTCTCATACAACTTCTTAAATAAATATATGTTGTCTGCATTAACCATGTCCTTAGTTATTCTGTTCCATTTATTCACCAGTCTTATACTAGAAAAGAACATTTTTACATCTTTTTTGATAAGTTTTTTACTTAATTTCATGTTATTTGCTTTGATTTTGCTTTATCCCTATATCTCTCAAAATTTTTTTTACTGTCCACATCATCAATCTGTTTTAAAGACTTAAGTTGTGATCAGGTCACCCCCTCACTCTTCTCGCTTCCTTGGTAGTCAGATTTAAAGCCATTAGCCTTTCCCTGAAATGCAGCTCTCAAATAGTTTAACCATCTTTGTTGCCTACCTCTGGAACTTCTCTATTAACTCTATTTGTTTCTATAGATAAGGTGGTTAAACTTGAGAAGCATATTCTAGTTTTGGCCTTATGTAGGATATGAACAGCTTGCTAAATATTTCCTTTTCCATATACAGTACTTGAAAGCTGTTCTGATATTTGCCAGAAGACTGTCTCCTTTAGTATTCTCCTAATATGGGACTCTGGTGACAGGCTAGTGATGATGTTGATTCACAAGTCCTTCTTGCACACAGAATCCTGAAGCATATTTCCTCTGTCTGTGTGTGTGTGTGTGTGTGTGTGTGTCAGCCTCTATATCCTTTGATGTCTTTCATCATCCACCAACCAACTAATTCCTCATCTCTACTCTACATTTTAATACCTTAGGAGCAGAGACCTAGAAAATATTTGTGTAAGAAAACCAAATATACTTTTTTATTGCTGCTTAACTGTATTTTACCACTCTTTGATGTTTCAGGAAAAAATAGATTTATATGAATATTTAAGATTGTATTTTGTGTTTACCAATGGTTGGCTGGTTCCAGTTATTCTAGACTGGTAAGGTTACAGTGTATATAATATGTATTATTTGTCCAAAAGCAAAATCTATTAGCTACTATAGATACTATATATGGATTGAGCTTTAGTAAAAGCTACCAATTTTAGTGCCTAAAAACCAGAAAACCCCAAAAACCTGGGTGTGTAGGTGCTGAGGGTGCTGGATTTGGGATGTTATATAAATAACAGACTTTTAGGATTTACATGAGGAGAAACTTATTTAGAGAAAACAGGCCATTGCTCTGACCATGTTTTTTTGCCAAGAGATTAACATGTGTGCTCAATTCACAATCACTTAGGGTACATAGGTTCTTCCTTAGCATCAGCCTCTTGGTATACAGAACAGTCACTGCTACAGTAATGAAAATATCACACACACAAAAATATGATAATTTATCAATAAATCTGATAAGAATTCTGAGTTTGGGATATGACTTTGACGTATACAAACAAAATTTTGGGGAGAGATTTAAGCCGAAGGTTTTTAAATTTTCATTGTTTTAGGCTAATACACACTTTCAAAAGGATGAAAATGTTTAGACTATTTTTTGACATAGGCAAAATATTTTTCATTGATAAACACCATAATAGCATCATTTGTTAATCAGAGGTAGAATTATTATGCTTTTGTTTTTCTTCTCCCTTTCAGAGGTGACCACACTAGTGCTACACTTTACCTTACCATTGTACCAACCAAAACTGAATGTGTTGTATTTAGTATTGATGGGTCTTTTACTGCCTCTGTTTCGGTAACTGGACGAGATCCAAAAGTACGAGCTGGAGCTGTTGATGTTGTTCGGTAAGCCTTACTTTCAGTGATTGTTTTCTAAGTATTAAGGGAGCACTTTTATTAAGAATAAAGTAATGGAATGAGAGGTATCATAAAGTGTTGAAATGGATTTAAGTTTTTGGTGGTCTAAAGGTGATAATAGGAAAAAAATGAATCTACAGTTGTGACAGAATCAATTGGAGGGTGTTAGTGTCTTTTAATGGGTTTGAGTGAAGCATAGGCCTTCACCATCAGAATGACTTGAAGACTTCAAACAGTGGGGATGGATTTTATGAGTTTTGGGTGTAGACATGGATAGAGGACAGAATGAGAGGTAACGAAGGAAATGAATATGCATTCTTTCAAAAGAGAAGAAAAGATAAATTCAGTGAAGTTGCCCTAAGATGGTATAAGCCATTTTGAAAGTATATTAAAGAATGATTGAAATTCTTTCAATGACTAAGATAAGTAGAATAAGTACATTAAAGAATGATTGAAATTCTTTCAATGACTAAGATAAGTAGAATAAGTACCTGTCTACAATTAACTATGACAAGGGTTTGCCAATGTGGCAGAGCTAGCACATGGTGCAAACTGCATGTCTTGCTTGATGAGGAATGCTGATCCTCTCTGCTGCCACTTGCACTCCATAATTGCTGATTCTGGGTTTATTAGGGTTTAATATTAACCACATGTTTTAACTTCTTGTAAATGTTTCTTGTTGTTCCCTGCATGTTTTTTATTTCTCTTGGTAGAATATTGAATAGTCTTGCTACCTTCCTGGCTGGCCTTTCATATATTTATATTTGATTAATTTTTGGTGTGTACCACGGTATTCTTGAAGACTTAATAATTCTGTATCTTCTTTGTTGAGAGGCCTTCAGGTTCAATACATTTTCCTTTATGCTTTCAATTTTTTGCCCTAAGAAAATTATCTTATGGAAAGAGTATTTTGAAGAACCGATTGATTTGGGAAAAGTTGAGGCAGCATTTGTTACATGTATGGGTATTAATAGGAATGGCACTTGGAGTGGGTGAAATTACAGCTGAAATGCTGAAGTATGGAGGAGAAAGTCTAATAAAGTAGTTATATTTGATATGTACTTTTGCTTGAAAACAGAAAGATATGCTGGAGGATTGTGTGAAAGCTATTATTGTTCCTTTATTCAAAAGAAAGGTGCTAAGTATGTATGTTGCAATTATGGGGAAAAAGTCAGTTAAGTATACCAGAATGTTGATTGATAGAATGATGGAAGTGACTGAATGGAGAATAAGGGAGAAGCAAGAGGGTTTTAGGAAGGGTAGGAGATGTATGGATCAAATTTTTGTGATGAAAATGACTGTGGAAAAGTATCCAGCAAAAGGTAAGATGCTTTATGCAGCTTGTATGGATCTGGAGAAAGCGTACGACAGTCTATTGGAACACTTTATGGAATGTTTTAAGAATACATGGGTTAAGTGGACAACTGTTGGATAATGTGAAAGCCTTCTGTAGAGTAGCAAATGTGTGTGTAAGAGTGGATGGAGAGTTGAGTGAAAGTTTCAGCATGCATGTAGGTGTAAGTCAGGGCTGCAGATAGAGTGATAAGAGAGGTGAAAGCAAAACTAGGGAAAGGTTGTGTAGAGCTTCAGTGTGGTGTTGAGGTATGTTAGCTAGTGAAAGGCCTCTTTGTGGGTGATACTTTGTTGTTTGTAGGGAGTGAAGAGGATTCTCAGAAGGCTTTGAGTGTGTTTTATGATGTATGTAATCATAGGCAATTGAAGATAAATGCTAGAAAATGTAAAGTGATGGTGTTCAAAAGGAAACAGAGTGAAAGTAAGGATTTTGAAAACCATATAGAGTGAAAGAAGAAAGTGTACTAAACTGTGTTGTAGATATGGGGCAAAAAGACTGGAAGAAAATGAAAGTATTTAGGGGTTACCCTAGGTAAATTTGGTGTTGTGGAAGAAGAGATAAGGGAGAGAGTAGTACAGGGTAGAAGAGTCATGAGGACCCTTTATAGAATAATGAAGGGTAGAGGGGTAAGTATGGAAGTGAAGAAAGGATTAAGGGACAGCATAGTCTTCCTGAAGCTGACATATGCAGCCAAAATATGAACCTGGAATGAGTCACAAAGATCAGGAATCCAGGCTGTAGAAATGAGCTATTTGAGAGGAGCATGTGGTATGACTAGATGGAATTAAGAAATAAATAAAGGGGTGCTGTCTTCTTAGTGTTTTCTCTGAATATTTGTTTCTCGTATATGATAACACCCAAGTCTTTTACATTTGTTTCACTTTCTCTCACTTTCTGCATTGTTCCTTCATATGATGTCACCAGTATTTTCATACTTGTTCTGTAACATTTCCTCAAATTTGTTTTTTTATTCTATGAGATTCACTTCTGCCCATTTGTAAATCATGTTTAAGCATAAGATATAAAGTAAGTGTGTGTGTGGATGAGTGACCTATACCATGGAAATTCACAAAAGTATGCAAAACCTTAAATATGTGGAGGGTGCCATGTTGCTAGTGATAATCAGCACATGAGATACAGATGGATAAATATTCTCATTGTTTTAACCTTTGAAATTTTGGAAAACAGTTCAGAATGAATTTTATTGCTGGTTAATTGTAGTAGGTAAGGATGATTCCTCCTTCTCCTCCTCCTTACTATACTATTCTTTTTTAATGAAATATAGTATAATTCTTCCTCAAGGTTTTTGTTTAACTAAGTTGATACCTGCATATGGTCTTCATTCCATATATCTGTACATTCTAGAAGGTAATACAGGTCTGGATGTAAAGGGAAACAAGCAAATTGACAGAGCACATGGTGCATGTTCCAGTTATTTTTATAATCTCAAAAGAAGCAGAATGAGAGAGCCTATCATGAGGATGTTATATTGCATATAACAAATCTATTTTTTGTATCTCTTCTGTCCTCAGAAAATATATAATGTTATGAAATTTTACTAAACTTATCATCTTTTCAGACACTGGCAAGAGTTGGGATATTTGATTATATATGTGACTGGGCGGCCAGATATGCAACAGCAGAAAGTTGTATCTTGGCTTGCTCAGCATAATTTTCCTCATGGGCTTGTATCTTTTGCTGATGGTCTATCAAGAGACCCACTGGGTCACAAGGCTGATTATCTGCGAGGGCTGATCCAAGTGAGTAGCATGATTGTTTTTTATGTATGATTTAACTCCTAATCAGTACAATGGCTTATTTCTTATTGCAACATGTTGTTTTAACTTTTCTCTTTTTAATACTTTGACTCTTTACAGGATCATGCCTTGATGGTGATGGCAGCTTATGGCAGTTCAAAAGATATAACTGTGTATAGCAGTATTGGTCTCAAACCTGAACAGATTTACATAGTTGGGAAAGCCAGTAAAAAACAGCAAACAAGTGCACAGGTAATATTTCACTTTTGGTAATTAAAGTTATGTAAGTAAGAGATAACCTGTCATTATTCTTTATATTATGTTCATATGATTTAAAATGGATTGCATAATAGCCTAAAGTGAGAGGAATTACATAAAGGATAGACTCCTGCTTGCTCAGTATATGCCTTTGTTTTATTGTGACAATATTGAAAGAGATGTAACAAGCTTTTTTGGTGCTTATCCAGCTAGGTAGATTGCTGCATGTGGTTTGCTCATGAAAGAAGTGTAGGGGATAAGTAAGATGCTGGTTAAAAGGAGGATTTACCCCCTTGTAATCTTTATCCACACCAGGCTCTCTCTCTTTGGCCACATTTGTTCTCTAGACCCATATACGTACTTATCTGGATTATTTCTTAGGAGTGAATATTGATGCTGTTATTCTTTTGAAAATTAATTGTTTGAAATCTTACTGAATGCTGAAATTCATTTGAGTTCTCTTTGATAGTTTTTTCTTCAGTATGTTTTCTTTATGTCTTGGATGGGGTTTCATCACTAAGTTTAATTTTTCCTAACTCTGTCATTTATAGACAGAGCCCTATGACCATCTGAAAGAACACTTCCATGTCAGTGGATTGAACTTTTTTTTTTCTTTTGCACCCACTTATCTCTACCACTTCAGTGGTTGTCATGTTGCTCTCCTCTGACACATATATTTGTCTTTTCTTTCTGTCTCACCTACACACTGACTACAGGTATTCTGTTCACAAACATACAATCTCTTCTTGTCACAAATAACACTTGACAACACTTAACTCACACAACTCATTCTTCGAAATGTTAAATTTTCCTGGTAAGAGCGCAGTGCACTAGTCCCACCTTTTAGTAAAATGATTGGAGCAATAGATAGAAGTAGAAGGTAGGAACATTAGACAGGAATATTGGGTAGGAATAGTAGATAGGAACATTTTGGTGGAAGCATGAAATAGAAGTAGTAGGTTGGAACATCAGATAGAAGTAGTCAGTAGGAACATTAGGAAGGAACCCCTGGAAACACTGCACTTGAGTTCCCACTGACAGTGGCCTGTTAAGGGTTAGGCACTAAAAGGCTAAGAAGCAGCACTGGAGTTCACCAGTTATGGAGACTTTTTTGTCATAGCCACCCCCTTGAGGGAGTTTCCAAAGGGAATGGGCATCAGCGATATAGATAGATAGATACACTTAGGTGAGTTACCATCAGGAGCAAATGAACACCAATTCCACTTGTACACACTCACTCTAGCCTTTCACATACAGCTATGCTCACAAACTGCCTCATTCATTTACCTAGACCGCTTCATATGCTCTGATTCAGCTCATTAACAGCACATTGTACCACATCAGTCCAGTTTGTTTTATTCTGTGTATACCTCTTACCCTTCTGAATGTCCTGGCCTTGATATCCCAAAGCCTGCTTCACTCCATCTTTTCATCTCCTTCTAGGTCTTCCTATCCCCTTTGCTTCCTCTTCCTTTGACTAATACATCCTAATAAGTTTGGTTTTTCTCATCCTCTTCATGTGTCTGAACTATTTCAGCACACCTTAGTCAGCCTATCAGATTGTGCTGAGTATCACACTTCTCTCTAATACTGCCATTTCTGACACAGCTAACATTGTTTTACCCCCTAAAATAGGGTATGTCCCTAAGTATCTCTGAGCCTGGCTGTTACTTGTTTGTAGAGATTCATCATCTACACAATAACCTTCCCACATGTGGCTTAACACGAAGATGAGATAGTGCCTAGTGGTTAGCAGTCCTCTTCATTCACCTGCTTGAATGTACACAGTGAAATATATTGGTTGTTTCAGAGGGAAGGAGAGAAACAAAGGAAGAAAGCATGGAATGGTATATACAATGGAGGCATGTAAGTACAGGGATAAGTGGCCACCCCTTGATGGGAGTTCCCAGAGGGATTGAGTGTCAGAGATATAGTTATCAGATCTGTATCTTTTTTTGGGTGCATATATGTGTTGTGTAGCACTTTCATAATACTTTGTTCATGATTTATATCTCTGTGGCATATGATAGCATACCTGCTTAGTTAGCCCAGCCAAGTGATTATAAGTTTATTGTAGTGGTGCAGTAGTTTATACTGCATTGCTTGAGTTTTAACTTTTATGTTTTTGAAATTTTCTTATGCTTTTGCAAGTGTACCTTGTTTAATTTCAGGAGTATCATTAGATAGACTAACATTTTTTGCAATGTGACAGTGACTACAAGCTGTAGTTATGGTTTTTGGGTCAGCCAACCCAGTATATTTATATTTGTTTTATTCTAACTTTGTTTATTGTTTTCTTGGAAAATACTGAAATGTTGTCTATGGAAACTTTGATGATCGAACAGTAGGCAAATGCCACAGGAGCAGTAGCTCTTGTGGGAATTATATCAAACTGAGTTATAATGTATTGGAACACTTGGCTGGTGGTTAAGAGGCTTTTACTCCCCAAAAAAATTCATCAGAATCATTTTTGTGGTTTCAGTTGGTATTTCCTGGTATGCCCACCTGTCAGAACTTGCCATCATGATCATCTCATATGTGTGTGTCATGAGTAGGGTAGGTGAAGACAGACCTCAAGGCCAAAGGAGTCCTTAACTTTACTAGTTTACTAATGATACAGTAGGGGAGCCAATCTAGGGGGTTTCTACCTTAGGGTAGTCCTGGGAATCACTTGTGGGACTTTCCCTTTGTGGAACCTTAATGGGGCTTTCATTGTCTGAAGTTCACAGAACCTTAGCAGTTGTTGGTGTATTGCTTGACACATATTTAAGGCAACATCATCCCTTAACCCTGTATCATTGATAGGGAAGGTGAAGAGAGACCCTAAGGCCAAATGTCCCCATTTCCCTGCTAAAGTACCAATGAAAGACTAGAGGAACCAATTTGGGAGTTGTGTACTAAGGGGAAATCCCTGAAATTCCTTATGGAACTACTCTTTATTAATCTCACCTGAGCTTCAGATGTTTGCACTACAAACAATCAGTGACCATGTGAACTTTAAATAGAACTTTGGTTGTTTTGCAGTGTGCAGAACCCTGGCTTATGTAGTTGGCCAGGAGTTTGAGACACAGATTTTCCTGAAATGGACTTTTTCTGGAGCCTTTATCATATACATAATCTGAACCCAAGCTCATGTTGGCCAAGTTCAGCAGAGCCTTGATTTAAATGCCTTGGATTAGAATTTCAGCATAGCTCTTGCTGTTTATTGTAACCATATGATTGTAATTACCTATGTTTTGATTACCTTTTTGTACTGTATAGGAAGGGAGGTTTGCACCCATAGGGTACCATCTCTTTGAAGATTCTCTACTATCATTCAACCTCTTAAATTGATATGTTTTTAACCTTTCCTTGTATATTGGCTCTCTTAATTCTGGTACCATTTTTGTTACTCCCCTCAGGACCTTCTCTATTAGATCTTTGTGCTTCATTAGGTGCAGTGACTAAAGCTGAGAAGCATATTATAGGTTTGGCCTTATGTAGGATATGAATAGCATACTAAATATTTGAAAGCTACTTTGATATTTGCCAGGAGACACTTTGTCTCCTTAACTGTTCTCCTAAATATGGGAATCTGGTGACAGGTTATTGACATTGTTGACTCCCAAGTCCTTCTCTTGCACAGAATCCTGAGGCTTATTTCCTGTTACATAAAAATCTTATTGCTTCAGACGAATTTCAGCAACCATGTTTTGACCAAGTTTTAGAGTCCATTTAGGACCCCTTGTACACTAATGCAGTTCTTGCTTTATACTTTCCCCTCTTTCTCTTTCTTATCCTGCTATACTTGTTCCATATTCTCTTATGGCTTACAAATGCTGACTGTCTGGAGTGCCGTCTGTATCTTCACCAATACACATCTCGAAGCTCCTTTGCTGTTTAAAATTTTCAGATAAACCATTTCTTCCTCCTTCTTATCATTTTCTTTGTACTTGTCTTGAGTTATCATTGTCTCCACTCTTTCATTATAAATTTTACACAACCTGTAACTATGAAGCTCTGGTTCATGGCTACTGAACTCCATTTCCCAATATACATTTCATTAGAAATTATTAAGGTTTATGTAGTTTCTGTGATTTTATTTTCATACTTGATAGCTGTTTCCTGCATGAGCAAGGTAGCTCCAGAAATAGACAATTATATCTCCTATTTATGCCATGTCTCACCTCTGCTCTTTCAATGTTCTCTTTTAATGTCCTTTATATGACATAGTCACTGTATCATTTATAATGTTCCCAATGTCCGTACAAATATGTCTGAAGATAAGAACTACCATTGATTGTGTATCAGTCCCTCGTATGAAGAACTACCAGTGATAGTGTATCAGTCCCCCTCATCCTAGTATGCTCTATGACATGTTGATATTGGAAAATTTTCTGTATACATTCTAAAACATTTGCCTCCATGATATTGTAACCAGTCTGTCTATTTATAATTGAAATGCCCATTTGTCAGTACTCTACCATTTCTAAAAAGTGTGTTTCACTGTTTCTTGTACCATCCTGATTGTTCCTTCATTATTGTCATTGTATATTTGTTCCAGATTGTTGCAGTTCTGTGGAGGATTGTATGATATGCTCTTTTTTCTTATTGTTACTCTTCCCATAATGTATTGTTTGAATGGGCCATCTTCCACTATTTTTTGAAACTTCATGCTGTCTTTTATTAAGAGGGCTAATGCTCCTCCTCTGCCTTCTTTTTCCTTTCTTGCTATCTTGTACCCCTCTGGGGAAAACAGATGAGAACATATGTCTTTGGTAAGCTATTAATTCCTCAACATATGAAAACATTACTTTCAGTCTGACATTACCATCTCTTAACATTCCTACCCTCTTTGCAGTGCTGGTTTAACTGCTCAATCCTCTTCCCATTTGTGTATTCTCCAGTTTTTGTCTTTTGACTGTACTCTTTTCCTTTCTCTCTCTCTTCCTTTGATTTATAACATTTGGTGTGTGTGTGTGTGTGTGTGTGTTATTTGTAATTACCTATATGTACTATATGGAGGAGTTTAACACCTGTTGGACCCCATCTCTTAAACATTCTCTACTATCTTACATCTTAAATTTTTGTATGCTGTCTGCATTAACCATATCCTCAGACATTTTATGCCATTCATCCACCACTCTTATACTATAAACGTATTTCTGTGCATCTATTCGACCAAGTTTCTTGCATAATTTCATGTTATGTCCGGTGGTTGTTCTATCCCTGCATCTCTTGAAGAGCTGTTCACTGTCCACATCATCGATTTGTTTTAAGAAGTTAGATTTTATGACCAGGTCACTCCCACTCTTCTCTTTGCCAAGATAGGCAAATATAAGTCATTTAGCTGTTCCCAGTAACTCAGCTTTCTTAATTCTGGTACCATCTCTTACCCTTCTCTGAACCTTCTCTTTTAGCTGTGTGTGCCACTTCAGGTGTGGTGACCAAAGCTGAGAAACATGTTTCTGTTTTAGCCTTGTGTAACAGGATATGAACTCCTTGCTCTTTGTTTCCTAATCCATATACTTGAAGGCTATGCTGATATTTCCCAGAAGACAGGAAGACAATTTGTAGATGAGCTCACAATCATGTTGCAGTACCCTAACATTGCACAAGTAACAGTAAATATGGAAAACTACACCATGCAGTTAGAACACTGCCTCACTCAAATCAGAATGTCTGCATCCCCAAAGAAATCAATTGTCACCCTCTTAACCCCTGATAGACATGAGTCCAACCTGCAACCTTCTGTTACCTTGAATGGTCATTCCCTCTCACACAGCAAAAGTCTATACATATTGGGTCTCACATACACCATTCACATGATACTCACTCCCACAAGCACCAATGCAAAAGCCATAAATAAACTAATCACCTTTAGAGCACTTACTGGCACCAGATTTAGAAGAAAGAAACATTTAGTATTTCATACAAACAATCCATCCTCTTCACCCCACACTATGGCTCACCTGCTTGGTCATCTACCATGTCAAAAGCAAATGCAGTATAACAAAAGTGCAAGCCACACAGTGCCATCTGCTTTGCAGCCACAAACATATAACACATGCACAGCAGAACAAAAGTGCTTCCAGTACAGTCTCACCCTAATATGCTTGGCATTTAGTTCTTTTCAACAACTTTAGACCCTTCCTATCCAGACCACTTCATTACTAACTGCCAACCCTCAAGTAGAAATAGAAATAGAAAGCTTACCCTTGCTTCACACTTCAACAAAATAGACTCACACATCCCCCTCTCCTCAAACAAATGTATCATTGAAAAAGCATACACACACACTATAATGACCCTACAAGCATTAAACAGCCACTCTCCCAACTTGGTCTGAAAAATCCTTCCACCAGACATACCCTCATCTGAAGCTACATGTCCTAGGCATATCTGAATTATGCTTTCTCACCTGTATACTAGACCCTACCCTTTACTCTTGTATTACACTTTCTCACCTGTATACTAGACACCACCCTTTTATCTTACAAACACCACTTCAACGTATTCACAAGACCCCCATGCCCAAGATGCAACTTCCACATTGAAGGCACTAAACATTCACTCCTCAGTTGTCTTGTGCTCACCCCATAAAGACATATCCACAACATTACTAGACTTTTTGACCATTGGTCCTGTCCAGTGGATGTGGTCAGCTTCCTCTGTGCTGCAAGAGCCTCATGGAAGGGAATCTTGGGATGGGAAGTAAAAGGTGAAGGTTTACATAAATATATATGTATATAAGGTTTTTTCTCATCTCAGGTTCTGACTGATGGCTATGCAGCCCACCTCTCCTCACTGTCTGCTTTAGGGAAGTCTCGGCCTGCAAGAGGCAATCCACAGATGGTAATACCCCGTGGATTTTTTGGCCTTCCAGGTCAAAGTAATGCTTTGAGGAGACGACGGTGAGTACATTTAAGTTTTTTATTTGATTGCTTGTAGTATTTATTGATTTTATGTGTTTTCATTATAAAGATGAATAGCTATGAAGATACATCTAGAGAAGAGGAATATGCTGGGAAGCTCCAGTGGTATTTCAGTATGATATTAGGGCAAAATGGGTAGGAATATTTTTTTATGTTCTTTTTAACTCACATGTTTTCCATTCTTATGATGCCATTCCTCTCTGATATTCATAATTATTGGACCTTTTAAAAGATCTAATATTTACATTTTAATGTTAATGATGAAAATTGGTTGAGATTGTAGTTGCTAAGTGCTTAATGCCATAGACACATTGTTATTTATACAACATAGGAATGAAATTTACAGGTTTTTAGAGTAAGGTGCATTGCTGCCAATTGCTTGCATTAGTTTATTAATTTAATTTTCAAATACTAATCTGTGAATTATATTATAAGCAAAAATTTGTACCAAATGATAGTTTGACTTAGATATTGTATAAACGTAAATTGTTCTCTGAGAGGGGCTATTGATATTTACGCTTTCTTTGATGTATATATGAAGATTTGATACCAAATTAATATTGTTTTTTCCACATTATATGCAACTGTACTGCTGTAGGTTAATGTTTTGCTAAATCACATCAAAGCTTACCTACCTTCACAGCAGCATCTTTTAACTGCACTGCTTCATATGCTTCTTCTTTTTTATGAGAAATTTATGTTTGTTTTATATGACAAAGAGTAGGGGTAGGAGGGACAAAAATTTTTTATAATGACTCATTCTTACTTAATTTCTGATCACTTGGTAAGTTTAGAAAAGTTGTAAGATACTGGTTTGCAGAAGACTTTGTTTAATGTGTTATCTTTTTTGCCATATTAAAGCCAGTATTTCAGTATACTTTGATTGTAGATATGATAGAGAAAAGAAACTGAGTTTATGCCAACCATGTATCAACCCAGTAAATATAGGATCTAGGATTGGTAACTTAAAAGCAATATTAGTTCACATAAAGTGGATGACTCTGTCTCTAGAAATTCACCTTTGAGTGTTAAATTGTAGGAGGTGCTATTAAGGATGGATTTTGCATTTTGCATACTACATACAGTTACATTACTTTTATGACACCATCCAGTACAGTTACATTACTTTTATGACACCATCCAGTATCCTAGTCAATTACTTTTATGACACCATCCAGTACAGTTACATTACTTTTATGACACCATCCAGTACAGTTACATTACTTTTATGACACCATCCAGTATCCTAGTATAATGTCAGTTACATTACTTTTATGACACCATCCAGTACAGTTACATTACTTTTATGACACCATCCAGTATCCTAGTACAATGTGTGAGCAGAATTATAATCAGCATCTTTGTAGCACAAAGTTAGCTCCTTTGCTGAACAAGGTATATACAGTTGTCTCTCTTCATTCATTATGCTACCTCCCACTGTCCATCAGAATTGCTATTGCAAAACTTCTCTAAACATCACTTATCTTTGCACAGCTCCATACATCCCAGCATGTTAACACCCCATCACCCATGTGCCCTCTCATTTTGTTCCTTCACCTTACCCTTGATCTTCTTACTCTTCACCTTTATTTAATCTCACTTGCATACACTTTCATCATCATCCTTTCCTTGCCCATTCTCACCATATGCCCTAACCTTATCGTAACATTCTTACTTTTTCAGCCACTTCCTTCTTTATTCCATACCTTCCTCTTACATGTCCATCTTTATTTTCACCAGTTCCCCTCCTCTCATTCACATCAAAATCTTAGAAAATCCATCCTTACACCTTGCACTCCTCTGCATCATTCTGCTTATATAAATGCATTTGTTACTTTCATACAACATGTTAGACCCGGTCATTAGTTCTGACAGACTTCTTCATTCCTGCAGACTTTCATTCTTACCTCATGACTTTGCTCAAAACTTCAGCCAACCACTTGCTTGTTAACATTTCTTTCCGTACTTCAGTATGTGTTCCACCATCCTCACATAATAGGCACCTCATTTAGGTGAGATCCCTCATCCTGTCCAGCTTCATTTACCATATCTCACACAGTATATCCTGTATATCCCAACTCTAACACAGCTCTTTGCTTTGTTGATGTTCCCTTTCAGATTTCTTTTCTTGCACTTTTTTCATACTTGACTACAGTTTCTCTCCATAGTGAGGTAACACCAGGAACAGATGAACAAAGGGCCTGTCTGCACATACCCACTCTCTAGATGTCATAAAACCAGAACCCACCCTCCACAGCCAAGTCCCAAAGACTAGTGCCTACCTGTACAGAGTGGGAGGGAGTTCTACACTCATGGGGTCCTATCTGAACTTTCTGTACCATCATAGCCTGCTAAAGCTTTATATGCTGCCAGTCTTCACTGTCTCATTGGTTAGTTTATTCCAACCATCCACCACCCTAACACTAAGACAGTACTTCTGAATATCCTTTCTAACAAACTTTTTGTCGTGGCCTCTGGTTACTCTGCTGCTGTAATTATGCTAGAAGAATTTTTCACAACTCATATCATCTAGCTGATTTAGAAACTTAGAGAATGTTATTAGGTCCCCTCTTTCTCTCGTCTCTATGCTGAATGGCTTTATAGGTCTCAGCTCATCATTGTAGCTCAATTATCTTAATTCAGGTAGTCTTAGTTCCTTTTCTCTATACTCTCTCAATCATATCTTTGCAAGATAAAATTCATTTATGGTCTGATATATGTAGTGAATAATTTACTGAACATGTCTTTGTCCATATACTTGAATGTAGGTTTTTTATTTGCCAGCAGACAGTTTGCCTCTGTCAAAAAACTTATGGCAATAGCATAGGCAGTGTCTATCCCTAGATCTCTTTTACATGCAGATACATATAATTTATTTCCTGCTAGGTAGTGAGTGCACCAGAGCCTTCTTTCACTGTGTTCTGTCTCATTACCTTGCACTTATGTGGATTGACTCTCATCATCCATTTATCTGACCAACTTTGGAGTTTGTCCAGATCCATCTAGTCTGATGCAATTATTAACATTCTTTTTTTCTCTCATGACCTTGGCATCATCTGCAAACATGTTTAGATACAATTCTGATTCTGATCCGTCATCCAAGTCATTTATGTGCACTGTGAATAGCATTGGGCCCAAGACTAAGCCTAGCTGCATGCCACTAGTAACTTCGGCCCACTTTGAGGATACATCTCTTACCTATGTGCTTTACTCCCTTTCATAAAAGTAATCTTCCATCCAGTGAAGGAGCCTACCCCTTATTCCTGCCTAGCTTCTTTATCATCCTCCAATGTGGAACAGTATGAAAGGTCTTTTGGCAGTCCTAGAACACATTGTCTACTTTTCCCTCTCTGGTTTAAGATGGAACTCACCTTGGCATGAAAGTATAGAAGATTGATTATGCATGACCTCTTTTTCCTGAAACCATATTGCCTCCCAATTCCTCCCAATTTCAGAGTTTCTCCATTGCAAGGTGTCTTCATTTGCTTTCTGATTATCTTTCCCAGCGTTTTACATACTATACTGTGGTTTAATGTAATTTCCTGATCACCTGTCTTAGATATAGGCACAATATTTGCCCTCTTTCACATCTTTGGAGCTCCTTTATTTTGTGACTTTCTGAATATTTATGGTGATCTAGCAAGTGTCTTTACACATTCTTTCAGCTTGTATGGGGTCTTTCTTAGTACCAAGGGCCTCATATGGGTTACTTTGTTTTAATAACCTAATTATACTGTTTCTGTCATTTACTATATGTTCAAGACTCCATCCCCCTCTTACCTGTATGATGTTGGAGTACTGTTGTCTTTCACAGTGAAAACTCTCATAAGTTTATCATTCAGTTCCCCACATATTTCCTCATCATCCTCAAGAATTCTTTCCTCCAAGTCCTAAGCTTAACCTGATTAGTTGCTGCTTCTTGGATAGCTTTTTCCTGACGAACTTATTTAAGAGTTTTGGATTGTATTTTGCTTTATATACAATTCATTTTTTCAAAATTTCTCTACTCCTCAATGATTATGCTGTAGTACTCATTCCTTGATAACCTATATCTTTCATATGATGTCAAGCTGCCGAATCTTTATATTTTGTCCATGGCACATCCCTGAGCTCTTTCACTCTGACTCTTCTCCTTGAACCATGTCTTTCTCCACTTTGATCCAACTCTATTGGCCATCAAGGGTGCCCATATTCTGACCCTGACCTGAGATTGTTCTGATCCCCTCCTTTCATCCTCCATTGCCATATATTCAAAAATAAGCAATGCATGATCATTCTCTTCAATATGAGCAACATATTCCATGTTTTCTTTCAGTCCTACTGTGCAAACAGACAAGGTTGATAAGAGATGGATTGTTGTTCCTCCAAGTTCTTGTAAGCTCTGTGACACACTGATTCAGGAATATGTGTCTCCATGACTTAGCATCTTCATGGGAATTTAAGGTCTCCTGTTGAATTTCCTTGTGACTGAAATCACTCTTTATCAACACTTTTACCATCTCCAAGTATCTCACTGCTCCCTTCACTGCCTTGATTTTTTCCTCATTGATCTTTATACATGTATACTTGTCCAGAATCACTGCATTTCTTTGGAGGATCATAAACTAACTACAGCTATACACCTCCCACCCACAGTAATTACACTCATCATGTATTGTCTGAAGGCACTATCTACTGTTGTTTTCTGGAATTCAATGGTATCCCTTATCAAGAGGCTAATCTCCTCCCCTCCTTCCTTTATATTCTTCTGTTCCTCCTTGCCAATGTGTACCCTTCTCGAGAGAATAAGTTAGGTTTAAGTTCATTTGTAAGTTTTATCTCCATCTCTCCCAGAATGTCAGGTTTGCAATCTCATAAACGGTTCTTGAAATCCAATTCCTTTTTATTTGCCACCAGGTCGTCTGCATTCGTATAGAGAACCATCAGCGTGAGGGTTTTGCTACAAGTTATTTCTGGCTTCCTTGGGCTAGAAGTCAGGGTTTTGTTCCTCCCTATGATTTACTATCTTTCCTCATGATTTTTTACTTTTGCCAGATCTCTTTGGCTTCTCTCTTTCTTTGCTCTGTTTGTCAGACAAGCACTCTTTCAAAACCCTCTTTTCTTCGCAAGTTTTATTGCTTGCTTACATACCTCTTTGCTGTACATCTTCATATCAGATGTTACCCTAAGTAGCCTTTCCTATGGTCTTGTCTGTATTTTTTTATTCTCCATTTTTTTCTCTATTTTTCTACTTGCATCATTTAAATCCATTGCCTAAAGTAATTTCTAGACATTCTGCCCTTCACTGGTTACTTTTTCCTTCATGCTTGGTAGGTGTTCTTCTTTCAGCCCAAAAGCCATTATAGACATATGTCTGGTTACCTCTCACTGTATGGCATCTTTTATATGCAGAGGGAACTCATCTTTCTGTTATATCCTACAGTTTCACACTGTTCTCTTACTTTATCTGAAATTTATATTTTTATTGCTGCACAGGTGTCTTGGACAATATTTACTCATTTAACTCTTTCATTTGTTGTACCACATGCTTCCTTAGTTGTCTTGTCTCTGACTGCATCCATTGCCCCCTCAGTGTCCTGGCACAGTATTTCACTTTGCCAAATTTTTTTCATGATTTTTGGGCCTATGTTCATCATTTATTTCAGTTACTTCTGCTGAGTTACATTTATATTAATTACCTCTGTAGAGCAGTCATTTCTCACTCCAAATTATTTCTTATTTTTTGTCTCTCCTTTCCTGCTTTTGTACTCATGATGAGTACATCCTCTAGTTTTTTTATTTTGTTTTTATAGTCCACTTCTGTTTCTGGTATTTTTAAAATTATTTTCCCTTGCACAGACCTCATGAGTTTTCAGTTTGCCCTATAGATGCACATCTAGTGCTTTCTTGCTCATTTTTGTGGCCCCTAACAATGTTCTTCAGCTATTATACTTTGTCTTCTAGGTCATATATTAGATGATAAAGCTTGTTTACTTTATCCTCAAAATCATGCTCAGTGTCTTCCTTCACTGTTGCATTCACCCTTTTCATCCTAGTATCTCTTCCCATGTTGTTTAAATTTTCCTTAGATTTATTTGAACAGGCTACATTGGGGTTAAAGAGATAGACTTATCTTGGTTAGGTCTGTTCTTCCTCTTCTGGCCAAAGGAACTTTGCTTACCTGGTTCATGCAATATTGCTGTTCCTACTGTAACCCCAAAATGTCATCTATCATGGTTGAATAGCCTTACAGCTCAAAATTATTAAGACATGCCTTCCCCAGAAGTTTGTTGGTAGAGTCTGAGAGTAGCAAGTTGATACTAATCTGGTCAACTTTTTTGTTCTCTTATTTTCTCCTGTTTCACTTTTTCATTAAGCTCTAAAATACTGGCTTTACCAGTATGGCATTTGGATGGTTAGAAGATATATGAATGCTGGATTTCCTCTTTAGCAGATATGGGAACTGATGCTCAGTGACATTTATTAAAATGTAATTGAACAATACTGATTTTTTTTTTACATCAGATTTAGTCTTTTTCTCATAATTTTCAGTAATCCAAAATCTGTGCTGGACTCTCCTTAGTATTCCTCTTTCACATTTCACTCCAAAATAGATGCATTCTTCCTAAATCCATAGTAATTTTGAAATTCCTGGACTAGAGAGTTGATAGTGTTGACTGTAGCTTGCCTGCCCTGGTTCAGCCTAGTCACATCATGTCATCCCCTGTATTGCCACATGAATCCAGATTATTGTATTCCATGAGAACCTCCCTGAATGCTCAGTCCACTAAACTGCAAAGCCTCTTTCATGCCATTCTTCCTTCTTCTTGGTCTCCCCCACCCCCTTCTTCCCTCCCCTTTTGTTACACAAATCATCTTATTAAGTCATTCTTCACTCACCTTCCCTATGTCTGAACCATATCAGCATATCCAGGTCACCTCTTTCATTTAGACTGCAGTTTCCACCATACCTCACTTTTACTGTCAATACTTATAAGATCAATCCACCTCACACCAAATATTGTCCTCAGTCATTTCATATTGTGTTTAAGGCCAGGGACTCATATCCTTACAACACTGTTGGAACAGTGATACCTTTAGACATACCTGTCTTTCCCGTAACAGAGACTGACCGTTCCTTCAATGCACTCCTCAGTGCATCCTAAACCTGAGGCCCATCTCCTACCCCATGACTCGGTTCAACCCTCAATGTTCCATCTCTTGCCATGTCCAGCCCCATTTGCTTAGACTACTTCACAATTTTTTTTTTTTAACTCATGCTGAAACCATCCACTCTCACCCATCTGTTACACCTCATTACCTTACTTTTGTCATATCAACTCTCAGCTTCCCCCTTTCACACTCTCACCCAAACTTGGACATCGGTTTCTGTCACAAATCTGCCACCAGATCTGCATCATCTGCAAACAGCAGTAGAGAGGCCTCCCCCAACCCCCATGCCCAGAATACCATAAACCCACCTTTGGTGCAGACCCTCCTTCACCTGGAACTGCTCATCTTTCTCTCTTCCTACTGGCACACATGCCAAACATTTCCCAATAAAAATTCATCACTGCTTTTTGTAGTTTTCCTTCCATATCATATTGCACAATCTGTTACACAGTTCTAACATGTCCAGTTTTCCTTTTCTAAAGGAGGATACAACTTTCATCCTCAGATGTTCATCGTTTACAGTATTCCTTTCTTATTCCATTCACCAGTACAAACCTGCATATCTTGTCGAAAGCAGATATAGGGACATCATTTCCTCTGAGAGAACATGCACCTTTTGCAGGGAATAGTTTCTGAACTTGGGTCCTCAGCTCCAGTCCCACAGGCTAACCAAAGAAACAGGGATGCCCAAATCACCTTAACAGACTTGCTATCCATCTGATTTATATGATTTTTTATGATATGTTTAGCATGTGTGGAAGGTTTGTTGTTAAAGCTTAGCTAATTTTAAAACAGCAAGAAGTAAAGAAGCTGAAAAGTTTGAAAGATGACTAGATTTAAGATCTGTGGTTTCCAATTTATGAGTTAGACAAAGTTTATATATTCAAAATAATAGCTTTAATGTAGTAAGTTAAACATATGTTGTTATATTGATTTAAAGTGGCTGACAATATCTGGCTTTTACATGATAAATGTTGAATTTTTGCAGTGTTTCTGTCTTCGTGGAGGGTGAAAGAGTAAGATCTTATTACTGTGCATAAGAAAAAACTAGCACTACCTGAATTTAGGAGATATGAATCCCAGGTCTTGTTAATGAATTGCTGAGTTATTAACATTAGGATTCCAAGACTTCACAGCTAGGTGTCATAGTCCTAGCATTAGAAGCATTTAGGTTGCCCTTCTCCAGTAGTTTGGATTTGTGATATCATTGTCAGTTTCCACAGTTATCTCGAAAATCAGAGTTCTTTAATTACTGTTTAGCTTAGTCAGAATCCATGAAAGCAGTTACTGAACATAGATTTCTGTATTATTAAACCATTTACCCCATCCTTGTAATCTTAGTTTAGTTTATATTGTATTTGTATTATCCAGTTTTAGTAACTAATTGATGGTTTACTAACACCATAATTATCCAGTATCTAGTTTGTTGTAGATATACCCATATTAGAGATAGTTTTTTCACCTAATAGTAGGATGGAATATCTGTTTACCAGCTCATATATCAATGTTGCTCACGTACAGGTAGTCGTCGACTTACGACCTATGCGACTTACAACTGACCGCATTTACAACCACTTCTGTATGACAGTTTTGGGCCAGCTCCTGGTGCTGCCAGGAGGCTGGGAGGCTAAATGCTGGGGACGCTCACATCATTCCCGCGCCCCGCACAAAGCTCCCAGCACAGCACACTTCCTCCTGTGTTTGTTTGTCTTTTACTTTGGAAATTTTCTACATTATCATTAAACTATATAATATACCTAAGGTAATTATAACATAGGTCAACTTACGACCAGATCGACTTACGACTGGTCTGTCAGAACCGATCGCAGTTGTAAGTCGACAGCTACCTGTATAAAGTATCTGGATGTATGAATGTTTCATTCAACATCATCACTATTTTATTTATCCCATTTTACTCTTTCGTCAATAAACCTTGCATTGTACCTTTCCATGGGAAAAGATTGAGCTTGGCCAGTAGGATACAGGGATATGGAAGGAAGTTACAATGCTTGTTAGATGCATAGGCTCTAATATATAAGTGATGTGGTTAAGTTAGAGAGAATTCTAGATCTTAGTATAGTACAGCAGTGTCATTGAAACATCAGTATGGGTAAATACTTCAGTTTGAAATCCTGTAAACAGACTTCTTATTTTGAAATGCTTCACTAAACAGCCAGTACTGGTCAAAGTTGACATTTCTTTTCATGCATGAACATTTTCAAAACCAGAAAATATATATATATATATTTTTTTTTTCATACATATTCGCCTTTTCCCACGTTAGTGAGGTAGCGTTAAGAACAGAGGACCGAGCCTTAGAGGGAAAATCCTCACTTGGCCCCTTCCCTGTTTCTTTTTTGGAAAAGCAGAAACTGGAGGGGAGGATTTCCAGCCCCCCGCTCCATATATATATATATATATATATATAT
>JAYMFT010187930.1:0-11916 GCA_038088735.1 Panulirus argus
TATATATATATATATATATATATATATATATATATATATATATATATATATATATATATATTTATATATATATATTGTTGAGTATAGAGTGAATAAGCAAGAAACTGACAGAAAGAAAAGAAAAGACTCTCTTTCAAATTTCCTCAGGCAATCTTGCACTAAATGGCCAAGAAATCACTATCATTCCCGCCATTCACTCCAGCTGTTACCTTTGTCCAGGTGTTATAGTATTTCTGAAGCAGACATGATCATATCTTTCAGGTTCCTGAATGGACCTGACGACGCCGATACTGAGCACTTCTTTGAAGTAGGAAGGATACGTCTAGCTGCTGTGTTGTGCTCTTTGTCATACTAACTATCAATGAAATGGGAAAATTTCATTCATTTTTTGTCCTTGAAATATTTTTTGGGGTACCAAGAACGCAAATTTTGGTGCCAGGGCGTGAGTTGGTGTGCATTAATGGCACACAGGCTGTGTGAGACGTGGTGCGTGTTGTGCTTATGGGGCAGTAAGGCGAGGAACTGTTAATAAATGTCGTTTGTGGTGAGATACGCATCGTATGTCGTGTGGACTCGTGTGTTCTTCTTCTACAGTCTGACATTCTACAGTGGTAGTCCAGCTGGTCTATATAATTTGGCTTACTTCTCTCGGTGATGGATGGGTGTGGTACAGAGAGACTTGATATGAGCCGTGCGTGGTGTGGTTACGTCTCGTGATGAGGGTGTGTTTTGTGTGTCGTGGTATGGCTTGGTCTATAACTGATTGTGTGTGTAATGATTTCGCAGCTGATGGTGTTTGGAAGGTATGTTAAAAGTGTGTGTCTTTCGTGTTCTGTAGAGTAGTTGTTGGTGTGCCATAATGTGTTCTGTGTGGTACTGTGAGGCAGTATATGTGATGTTTATTGTTAAAGGTGCTTTCTGTACAGTGTTTGGTACAGCCTTTCTGTATTCTGCTACGTATTTTGTTGTCTGTAATACACGGTGCAGTGTCTGAGTATTGTGTTACTCAATTATTTGAGTAATGTATTCTGCAATGACAGAGTCTTTTCATAGTTTTATGTATTTCTAAAGTTTAATGAAGCAACTGAAACTTTATATTTTCGATATTTTTCGGACACAAAATGCACTGTCTGCGTTTGTTGATATGTGTTATATGTTATATTAATGAAGTGTTACGTATGAGCATCCTGTTACCTACTATTTGCTCCGAAATGTGTCAGAAGGTTTTGTTTCTTGTGACGTGTCTACATAATGTGGTGCAGTTTATATCTTGTTACTTATGATGTGTTTCATGATAGCACGGGGTCGCTTTACTTTGGTTAATGTAATCATAAAGCCCTAGGACCCCTTCTCTAGGGCTCTTGCAACTTCAGGGTTGCACTTCGCTAAGATGCAAGGGGAATGATGGACTGCTTCGATGAGGCTGTCTTTTCGGCCTTGCATGATGATGCAGCCTAGCCAGGATGGCTTTTCATTCGCTGATAAAAGCTGTTGAAGTATTTTATGAAATTGTTTTAAATCTTCATGAAACCCCTTTGATATTCACAACGTTTTTCTTTTCTTTTAAATTTTCGTTATAGATTTTTGTGTCATCTCAAGAGTTCTTCTCCATCTTTGCTGATTTATGTTCCTTCATCTTTCTTAAAAGCTTTTTTCGTATGACCAATCATATCGTCTAAGACCCTGATCATCCTGACTAATTTCTTGGCTTTCTGTGAATCTTTGAGTCTTTCCTAATATGTTTTGACTCTCACAAAGAATTTACTTAATTTTGAATAAGCTGCACGTCTCATCAACACAATTAACATCAAGGACATTTTTTATTCACTGTTATTAATTTCGTGTCTCGTTTTCTCGAAATAGTTCTTTTCTGTAATGTGGGATCAAGAGTTTGTCATCACTGATATCATATATTGTAATGTGTTTGTTACTCTTTGACAAATTTTCACCCATTTCAGAGGAATTAACCAAATTTTCTCGAAGGTTAACAGTGTCTAAGAGCATGATATTTTCCTTCTTTGTATGTATAGTTGACACTAAAAACGAAGCATTATTTTTCCTATCAGTTATATCATTGTATTGAAAGTCATAAGGATAGACATGTAAATTGTTTAATCTAACGACCTCATGATCTATTATCCTCCTCCTCTCCTTATCTCTTCTTATCATTTTCTTCCTTCCCTGCACTCCCAGGAGCACTCCAATAAACTTCCCCAAAATTCTACTCCCAGAGCAGTTCTTGGGCGAACAGCGTCTAGAGAGCAATTTATATCCAGGTAATGTTAATTTGAATAATTAATGTTTGTCCCTTATATCTGTCCTACTTCTATAGAACAATAATGCTTGGCTTTTTGACAGGAGCTAACGATGGCGCTTCATTCCAGTCTGGTGTCACTATATAGTAAACCAATCCTAGTTCACAGTTTTTGAGGACCCTTGGAGATCATATGTCTGGCCCAACTCACATGTTTAGATTTCTAACTGTGTAAACTTTTAAGTTATACTCAACGTTTCTACAAACTTTAAAGATAATCCGTAATACCGTATCAGTCTTATTAATCTCAGTCACAATGTTCCATCATACTGAGATGTGCAAATTTAATGATAAAGGTCAAACACCAACAAGTTTATTTCTTAATTTAGAAATCATGATAACTAATTTACTCAAGAGATTTTGGTGTCGTTCCAAATCAAATTCTCTGTGAGAATCATGGAAAACACAGTGAGATAAAAGAAAAGACTGTGAATACTGTGTGAAAATGATCAGATTAATATCTCCTTCACATTAAGAGTTTACCTATTATAGCCACGACTCTTCCCAAAATTGAATCTGAATTAATAACTTTTTCTTTTTCTGAATAAAATACTCTTCCCTCTGTTGGATATCCTGTGCGATTAATTTCTAATACGCTGAATGTGCAAGGACGTCTTGGGAATCACTGGGAATTCTCTAAACAGCTTTTCAAACGCATCAGGAACTTTTAGACGATTGAAATCGAGCGTAAAGTGTGAATGGACACGATTCATCGATCGCTTGTCTTGGGTATTAAGGCTGCCGTAAATAAAGATTGAGAAGGATTGTGGCGTGTAAGATGGTGGCATGGAATTTGGTGTGTGTGTGTGTGAGAGAGAGAGATAGAGAGAGAGAGAGGGGGGGGGGAATCCCTCAGCAACTACAGTTCTGTTTATTCTTTCTTTACTGCCATTATCGTCTGCACCTTCTGGGAAGACGTCTTTGTATGTTTCTTCTGTATAATTTGGTCTTCGTTTGATTGCCACCCTCGCGATGTGTTACAGATACTGTTGGTCTGTTCACTTTTCCCATTTCTCGTGATCATTTCTAAAGTAGAGCTGCGTCCTTTTTGTAACACTGGCTTTTACTTTAGAATACGATGAATCGACAGACTTATGAAGCAAATAAGAAAATGACATTATTTCTCCTACTGTCTGTCTCTGAAGAAGATGAAAAGATTACGTTACGACATGGTTTGCAAATAGAGTCAACTGTTTACACGAGTTTGCATGAGAAAGACAGACAACAGGAGGCCTGATTGGCCCACGACTGGGCTGTCTGTTAAAGAAAAGAAAAAGGTCTAACTTGACAGAAAAATGTAATTCTGCTTAGCAGTTTTATTTAAGTTATCACCGACTCACCGCAGTTGCACATTAGCCTTCTACTGTTCCCGTTGCGGCAGTCGTTTATACCGTTTATTTCTGACGTTTTTCTCAGAGCATATCTAAATCTATAAAGTATTTGTTTAAACGACTTTCTAAGGTATTTATAGTCTTAGCATTCACTACGTCTGACGGTAACTTATTCCAGTGCTCAACACACCTATAGGAAAATAAGCTTTTTCCCACGTCCATACTGCATCTTTTAGCTTTGAGTTTTATTCCATTTGTCCTGGTAACCGTATTTTCTTGTATTTCGAAAAGATGTCCGTGATTTACGTTATCGAACTTGTTCAGAATTTTGAACACTTGGATTAAATCGCCGCGAAGTCTGCGTTTTTTAAGGGAGGAAAGATCCAAACGTTTTAGCCTCTCTTCTTATGCCACATTTTTCTAAGGGATGAGATCAATTTTGTCGCGTGTCTTTGTACTTGCTATAATTTTTCCTCGTCTTTTTTATAGTTTGAAACCAAATCTGGACTGCATATTCAAGGTGTGGTCATACCAGAGAATGATAAAGTTAGAGAATTGTTTCTGGTGTCCTGTAATCTATGTTCCTGGCTATGACACCTAACATTTGGTTGCCTTTTTATCTTGTTGCTTGACACTGTTTAGTGTACTTCAGATTGTTGCTAATGACAACTCCAAGGTCCTTTTCTTCATTTACTTGAGTTAGAGAGTTTCTGAATAGTTTGTAGTCGTAACGTAAATTCTTGTCTTCAAAGTGCATAACTTTACACTTGTCTACATTAAACTTCATTTGCTATCTGTCTGACCACTCTGTTAGTAAGTTAAGATCTCTTTGAATCAATCCGCAGTCCCGCCTGTTTATATCTCTGCCTCCTAGTTTAGTATCGTCAGCAGATTTAGAGATCTTAGATATGACACTGAGGTCTAGGTCATTAATGTATTTTATGAAAAGAATGGGGCCTAGGACCGACCCCTGTGGCACACCACTCGTTACGTCTAGCCAATCTGAGGCTTCGCCGTTTAATACTACACGCTGCTTTCTTCCGGTAAGCCAGTCTCTGATCCATGTACAGAGTTCTTCACCGATTCCGTGTGCTTTGAGGTTATTTGAATTAATTTTCAACGGACACAGAAATCCTATAAGGTGTTTCGTGACTCATTATTCAAGAAATTTAAAGCATTGTAAGATGTATGAGATGTTTTTGTGAATATTTCCACGTGTCCTCTGCGCATCCATAATGTGAAAATTACTGAACTTTCTTCACAGATTTTATCTGTTCAGATGATGAAGGCCAAGTGATACAAATGATCTAGTATTTCACTGCTCTTTATATTTCATGATTAAAGTCAAAATACGAGAGGTGTCTAGAGGACGAGGGTTTGCAAGTTTTGTAACATGTTTACAAGTTACGTAAAGGTCTATACAGGCGAAACGTTATTAATATACAGACTAGAAAATCTCCAGTGGCTACAAGAATTTTAGTTCATGGTGAAGATCACTTTACGTTTAACTGACCTTAACAAAAAAACTATAAGGAAGGAAAACATATCTTCTGTACTTAAAGAAGAGATGCTATCGTTTCACCGAAAGCCATCAATTTTTGCCAGAGGTCTTGAGATAAGCTGGCTGATTCGTAACGCATCACTGGAGCAATAACAGGAAGCGACATATTTCCAGCTTAACTCAGATAACTTCAAAAACGTTCCTCTGAAAATGTAGAAATCCTTAAGGGGACGCATTCAAGAATTCAGAGGGGAAAAGGCGGCTTTTCCATTTGTGGTAAAACCCCCTGAAGCCGACACTCTTGCACTTAACTTCCCAGCATTTACGAGAGTAGGGCCAGCAGAGCTGGGACTTGAATCGGCTGATTTTCAAGAAATGAATATTTGGAATACAGAATGTTGAGGCATGTTCATCGAAACTGGAAATCTAGAAGAACGGGAATTTCGCTAGCGCTTCAACACACAGATAGACATACGTAATTATCTGATCTTTAAGAGTGAGATCAAATCATGTTCGAAGTCTGGAATCCATCACCGGACGTGTAGAACAATATGGAGAGATGCGTTTGGTGTTCTTATAATGATCAGATCCACTTACCTGTTCAAGAGAGTATTTTCTCGTACGGACTTGATTAAGAGAAAAGTGGGAAGCCAAAGGGAATGACAGAGGTCACCCGTCTTGCTTAAGACTTAAAACAGCAATCTGTTATTCAGACACTGAACGAAGCTACAGAGGAACTCAGAAATTACGTTAAACTGTCGGAAAAGTCGGGATCTGTTTATACACTAGTTTGGAAATCAGTGATAACTTCATGGGCAGTTGTACTGATTAAACTGCTTTTAGCAATGTACAGAATGATGGTTCTTGTTACACTTACGTCAGTATGTTTCAGAAACGAGAAAAAGGATCACCTATACGGATTTATATAAGAAGAGCATTTGGTAGATGATATCAGTGTGTCATAAGGATAGTAGGAGAAACGGTTATTAAACCATAAGGTATCAGAAAATGCCAAATGCTTGTGAAAACTTATAGTATTTTATTTCCATTGCATTATCAATCACGATTCATGTGTCTGAGTGTGTGCTTCTACAGTTATATAATCATAATCTTGAAAGAAAGTAAATGTGAATGTGAGAACCACTGGAAGAGGCAAATACGTGAATGACAATGAATGGAAGTAGAGGTGGGTCTTCAGTAGTGTAAAATTCCCTCCCCACATGCAGAAATATAACACACACACACACACACACACATGTGAACAGCATATACATACAGGAACACCTTTTCTATGTATACATATGGTCAGCATAGCTACATATAGGTACAAATATACGAACAATTATTCCATGAATACACCAGTATGCCACCTTATTCCATCCTCCAGTCTCCTTTCAAGTACTTGTGTCCCTCAAGGAATCCGCTCACATTTCACCCTTGCTGTTGCCTTTATTACTGTTCTGTAGTTTGTCTCCCATGTGTGTCGCTACACTAACCATTAGCAGACGCTCTAGTCTCCCCTGCAGCTCCAACAGTCAATAATACATATGTGAACGTGTTCCACCTCTTGAATGTATCATCCAATTTCGATTAATCTTCATCTGCAACTCTTATTCGTTTTCCTCACCCGCTCTCCCCCTTATCAGTTTGCAGTATATCCTCTGTGCATCGGGTTCAGTAATTCAAAGAAATACAAAGGAGTGCAAAACAGTAATAGATCAATGGGTAGTTTTGAGGCAATTTGCAAAAATAAAGGAAGTAAGAAGCAGAGTTGAGATCTTTGAACACTTCATAATTACGGAGACGCAAATAAAGTCATACATGAAACTGTGTATTTTAGCATTTGTTGTCTTTCTTGAATCGTAATTGCTTTTAGCAACTGGTAAATCATTTCATATGTTATCGACTCTGTTAAGGGAAAAGGAAGAGTTTGTTTCCATGGCTAAGACAGATATTTAGACTGATCCAGTCTTGAATAGTTGATTAAACCAAGATAGTCAAAACCTCTGATAATATTTACTATCCGTATCAACTTACCTCTTAAATTTCTTTTTTTGTAAGGCAGACGGCTTTCATAGGATTTGTTTCCAGTCCGGGAATCATCGAGGTAGTTCGCCTCTTTACTCTCATTTCTGTCAATTCTTTGTTGTCAGTATGTTGACCAAAACTGAACATTGTATTTCAGGTGGGGATGTTTAAGTGAATCGTAAAGAGTGAGCATCAGTTTTTAGATATGTATTCTATTGCCTCACCCATAAAGCCTAGAAATTTGACCTTTTATTCTCTCTCTCTCTCTCTCTCTCTCTCTCTCTCTCTCTCTCTCTCCTTCTACAAAGTGCTTGTTTGGCGCAGATCATCAAAGATTATAACATCAAAGCCTCTCTCATCGAATGTGTCCTCGATTGCGTTATGCAGTACAACAGAATACATAAACTGACTTTTGTTCTGTGTTTTACTGCCAGTGTGCACACTTTTATCGGTATCAAAATGCACCGTCAGTTTTTGTGTACGTCAGCTTGTAACTTGTAAGTGTTGAATTCCTGTTGCTGCATAACTTCCAGTTTACTGTCGTTTGTGAGTTTCGATATCTCACAATATAGTCCATTACCAGTGTCACCGACGCACATTAGAAACTGGATTGGTCCCAAGAGTGATCCCTGCGGCATTGTATGTTTTACGTTTAACAACTCTGAGGCTTGATCGTTCATCACTGCTCTTAGTTTAAGGCAAGACAGTCAATATTCTAGCCAGCGAAGTACAGCACAATCTATACCATATAGGTTAGATTTAGCTAATAAGCTCTTAATGCAGGACTAATCGAGTGCTCTCTAAAAATTTACTGCAAATAGGCGATAACAACTGTTTTAGTTGCACCATACATGCTGATTATGTCTTATGTCAGACAAACGATTTCGTTAGAACCGCATTGGGAATCGTTGATTAAAATGTGAAAGTGTAAATAATATGTAGGCTTGTTTAGGATGATGGTTTTCCATAAATTTGCTAACTGCGGACGTCAAGCTAGTTGGGCGAAGATATCCGGATAGGCAATTATCATCTTTTCTGGATGTCGTGTTACACTGTCATGCTTTTAATCCTGTGGTACTTTCCGTATACCAAGTAACTCATTCGCAAGGTCAGTCAAATGCTTATTCATCTCATTTTAAGCTTGGTTCATTCTCCAGAGATAGACTTCCTAGAACCAACATTTCATTTACTCTCTCATTCCGTTTGATGATGACGTTATAACTTGATATTTCATGTCCTTGTGTTACAAAATGATCTGCACTATCAAGGCGACTGGATCAGGATCTCCTTACTAAGTACGACTTCAAATACAAGTCCCTCATTTGTAGCCAGAAGGAAGTCTAATGTATTCGCGTCACGAGCAGGTCTCTAAACGAGTTGCATCAGGGCAATGTCAAGCAAGTTTAGTACAGTCCTCGCTCGGAGCTGCTGCAGTTCTTAGGTTTATTTCTAGATCGTTTTCTGCTTCGTTTTATCTTTCTTAGCAACGCTTCTGGCCTCAGCTTCTTTAAGAAATTATACTTCTGTGTTCACTGCATTATCTACGCTGTCTCTTACATCTATACTTTTCCTTTATTTTCTTTTTCAAACCCCATCATTCTATGATGCTAACCCTATCTTCTTCCCCGTCTCTCTTCCCACAAACGTCTTTTGCGACACTCAACAATATAGTCTCTGTTTACCCCACATCTTTACCCACACTTGAAGATATAACTCAGCTTTATACCCTCTGGATGAAATGTGCCTATCACCTCCTTCTTTAACATCACTTCTGACTTACACTTTCCCAAGTTGTTTTCCTTGTCGTTGTTACGTCTCCGCTGTTGTTTGCGTCTTCATAAAGTTGGCAGCTTTGTAAACAGAGAGGAAGACTAGGAAGGAATGGATGCTGCAAATGCCATTGTGTGAGGAAGACAATGAGCTTGCTTGAGAAACGGGAACTCCAGGACACTGTGAGGGGGATATGAGGGAAGCTGAGGGTGAATGCTAAAAAAAGGAAGGTTTAAAAGAAGAGACACAAAAGTAAGGGTAACGGTCAGTAGTGCAAGACTGGCGAAGGTTTGCGGTTTTCGTGTGGATGTGGTAGCGGAAGTTAGGATATCAGGTGATAAATAGCAGGGATGTATTTGGGCTCCAAGGAGATGCAAGAATTTGAGTTCCATGAATTCCGTGATTCACAGGAAACCATACTTCATCCTACTGTATGGAAGGATAAAAGCCATAGGAAAGAACAGACAATGGAAATTGCTTAAAACTGAAATGGTGAATCCGAAGAGTGAGATGAATGAGATATATGTAAGACGGAGCGGCAGAAGAATAAAGAGATAGAGCTGTGAGATGGCCAGGACGTGTGGGAATACATGGATGATGTGGGAGTGTAAGGGTCTGTTCCCATTAGGGGTGCACAAGGGAGACTTCGTGGGTAATGGGAAACGCATTTTCAGATATACAAAAACATTCAGTTCTGATCACCGCTTTCCCATTGGCTTTGTACAATCTTCATAATACTTTCGTGATAAGATTAGAGTAGTAGCCTAGTGTATTATAGATGGATGACGTTCCCGAAGACCATACTCCTGTATATAACGCAGCAGACATTGCTGAAGTAGCAGCAACATAGTTCCCTTGATCTGTTATCAGAAGAAGGATATGTCTTATCTGAATGAATCCAGAATAAGGATCTTACTAGTATACTGTCATTTCTTAGTAATCCTAACACTTAAATGAACATGTTGGAGTTTTATATTACGGTAAATCTACGCCAAGCTGATCACAGCTGAAGATATGCAGGACGGTAAAAGATTCTTTAATCAGATCTGTTTCCTTCTTTGCTTGGTATCTGCTTCGATTCTACGCAAGAAATGACACAGAGTAGAGTAGTTAGTAGCAGTCTCTCCCAAACCTCCTCATTCAGATTTTCTTAGGCTTGTAAGACACGGTCGAGTTACGATGCATGATCTGCCCTATGCAGCACCTAACCTATCTATCTCCTGGATGCGGATGAGCCATAGATCTCGGGTATCTGAGGAAGGGGCGTAACTCGGGGTGAAGTAGGGCATCCCTTCCCCGCGTGCGTGTAAAGTGCCAATTAATTCCAGCTCCTCATAACTGGATATAATGTCAACAGGTTAAATCGGGGACCTGTGCAAACCATATGCGAAATCGGGAAAGGACTGGAGGAGCTAACTATCGTCAATAGGTCATGTAGTTTACATACAGCTATGGTAGGGACATGAAAAGAGGGTAGGATCCTCCCCAATTGCATGTCCTTGTTACGCCTTTGAGAACGTATGAGACAGTGCAGTGTGGCGTTATGTCCGGCCGTCCAGATAACAATGTTTAGGGACAGGTGACGTCTGTATCAAGGAAAACTCTTTGCGAATGAGAGTTTTACATTTGACTTTAGCGAATAATGTTGTGATTAAAACTATCGAAGTTAATGCTGATTGCAAAAGTTTGTAATATGAAACTGAATAGAATTCTCATTCTCGTGTGTTTCATCGCACAGTAATGTAAATATTTGGGAACTTTTATGGAGATAAGAGTCTATCTTACAAATAAATTGAAATTTGTTGCTACTGGGATCCATGTTCGTCCACATGCTCTCTTTAGCTCCGTTCGGCCCGGAGGCAAAACGAGCGCATGCTACACGTTCAGGAAAGAAGCTTTTGCATTAATAAATCCTTCAGTAATGAGAGTGAGCAGAGGACCCTGACGTTCACCAAGCATTTCTGAACCAAAATGATGCCGGAGGACATGGATGAACCCATGTTGTTGCTCCGGACGTGGGAACTACCTGAGACGACACAGGTTTAAGAAGGATTGATCCCCAATGCATACTTGGTTATAAGATTCGGACTACAGCAAAATTCTCCTGATGGAATTACTTGTTTGTGATTACATTGCATGGAGAGAGAGACTTAAACTCTTGGGACCCCTTTCTCTTGAGCAGAGGTGTGTGTGTGTGTGTGTGTGTGTGTGTGTGTGTCTTTGTATGCGTGCAATCATATATTTATACTGTACAGGAAAGGAGTTTTACACTCGTGGGGTCCTATCTCTTGAACTTTGTCTACAATCATTAAACATTTTAAACTTCTGTATGTTGTCCGTGTTCATAGTTTAATCTCAGTTAAGTCCATTCATCTAATTCCTACACTATAAGTTTGTCTTTACATCTTTTCCTTCAAGTCGTTCCCGTCTGATGGTCTAGTCTCCTCGCCAACTGTTTGACTGTATTGGAAAGATTTTGATCATCTCTTGCCTTCTACACAGTATTCTTTTCAAAGTTCCTCTGTTTCTCCTCTCATATCTTGATACATTCACTTCTTGATTTCTTGTACATTTTACATATTGGTTGGCTGTAGTGCCGCCTACACCCTGCAAGAGAATATATTTCTAATCTCTCTCACTTTATGACTGCTTTTATGATACCTCTCTCTCTATTAACCTTTTTTTCCTCTGCATTTAAAGTTAAACGTAAACATGTTCCTCTTCCTTCACTGTATGTAACACAAAGCTACCACAACGATAACTACCATAGTGTCTACTGAATTCCAGTGTCCAGTTTATGTTCCCATGCATTTTGCATGACAGGTAGAGAGTGACTATGTGTAAGTGAGGCTCTTGCTGGTTTGCTTTTTGCAGATGGACTTCAATAAAACACACAGAAATATATATATATATATATATATATATATATATATATATATATATATATATATATATATATATATATATATATA
>JAYMFT010187941.1:0-11916 GCA_038088735.1 Panulirus argus
TGCACACCCGCACCTCTGTGCCTCTGTGTATAGCTGCACACCCGCACCTCTGTGCCTCTGTGTATAGCTCCACAGCTACACCTCTGTGCCTCTTTGTATAGCTGCACACCCATACCCCTGTGTATAGCCGCACACCCACATCCCTGTGTATAGCTGCACACCCGCACCTCTGTGCCTCTGTGTATAGCTGCACACCCGCACCTCTGTGCCTCTGTGTATAGCTCCACAGCTGCACCTCTGTGCCTCTTTGTATAGCTGCACACCCATACCCCTGTGTATAGCCGCACACCCACATCCCTGTGTATAGTTGCACACCCGCACCCCTGTGAATAGCTGCACACCCGCACCTCTGTGCCTCTGTGTATAGCTGGACACCCGCACCTCTGTGCCTATTTGTATAGCTGCACATCCGCACCTCTATGCCTCTCTGTATAGCTGCACACCCGCACCTCTGTGCCTCTGTGTATAGCTCCACACCCGCACCTCTGTGTATAGCTGCACACCCACACCCCTGTGTATAGCCGCACACCCGCATCCCTGTGTATAGCTGCACACCCGCACTCCTGTGTATAGCTGCACTTCCGTACCACTGTGTATAGCTGCACACCCACACCCCTATGTATAGCTGCACACCTGCACCCTAGTGTATAGCAGCACGCCTGTGTATAGCTGCCCACCCGCACCCCTGTGAATAGCTGCACACCCGCACCCCTGTGTATAGCTGCACACCCGCACCCCTGTGTATAGCCGCTCTCCTGCACCCATGTGTATAGCTGCAGACCCGCACCCTATGTATATCTGCACCCCCGTACTCCTGTGTACAGCTGCACGCCCGCGCCCCTGTGTATAGCTGCACGCCCACACCTGTGTATAGCTGCACATCTGCACCCATGTGTATAGCTGCACATCCGCACCCTATGTACAGCTGCACACCCGCACACTTGTGTATAGCTGCACGCCCGCACCCATGTGTATAGCTGCTCAACTGCACCCCTGTGTATGGCTGCACGCCCGCGTCCCTGTGTATGGCTGCAAGCCCGCACCCTTGTGTACAGCTGCACACTCGCACCCCTGTGTACAGCTGCACACTCGCACCCCTGTGTACAGCTGCACACTCGCACCCCTGTGTATAGCTGCACGCCCGCACCTCTGTGTATAGCTGCACACCTGCATACCTGTGTATAGCAGCACGCCCGCACCCTTGTATATAGCTGCATGCCCGCACCCCTGTGTATAGCTCCACACCCGCACCCCTTTGTATAGCTGCACGCTTGCACCCCTGTATATAGCAGCACACCCGCACCTTTGTGTATAGCTGCACTCCTGCACCCATGTGTATTACTGCACATCCGCACCCTATGTATAGCTGCACCCCCGCACTCCTGTGCATAGCTGCACGCCCGCACCCCTGTGAATAGCTGCACACTCGTACCACTGTGTATAGCTGCACACCCACACCCCTATGTATAGCTGCACGCCAGCACCCCTATGTATACCTGCACGCCCGCACCCCTGTGTATAGCTGCATACTCACACGCCTGTGTATAGCTGTACGCCCGCACTCCTGTGCATAGCTGCATGCCCGCACCCCTGCGTATAGCTGCAAACCCGCACCCCTGTGTATAGCTGCACTCTTGCACCCATGTGTATTGCTGCACATCCGCACCCTATGTATAGCTACACCCCCGCACCTTGTGTATAGCTGCACGCCCGCACCCCTGTGTATAGCTGCACACCTACATACCTGTGTATAGCAGCACGCCCTCACCCTTGTATATAGCTGCACGCCCGCACCCTTGTGAATAGCTGCACACCCGCACCCCTGTGTATAGCTGAAAACCCGCACCCCTTTGTATAGCTGCACGCTTGCACCCCTGTGTATAGCAGCACACCCGCACCTTTGTGTATAGCTGCACTCCTGCACTTATGTGTATAACTGCACATCCGCACCCTATGTCTAGCTGCACACCCGCAACCCTTGTGTATAGCTGCACGCCCGCACCCCTGTGTATAGCTGAACAACTGCACCCCTTTGTATGGCTGCATGCCCACATCCCTATGTATGGCTGCACGCCCGCACCTCTGTATATAGCTGCACACTTGCATACCTGTGTATAGCTGCACGCCCGCATCCCCTGTGTATAGCGACACGCCCGCACCCCTGTGTACAGCTGCACGCCCACACCCCTATGTATACCTGCATACCCACACCCCTGTGTATAGCTGCATACCCGCACCCCCTGTGTATAGCTGCACTCCTGCACCCACGTGTATAGCTGCCCACCCGCACCCCTATGTATAGCTGCACGCCCATACCTCCTTTGTATAGTTGCACGCCCGCGCTCCTATGATGCTGCACATCTGCACCCTTGTGTATAGCAGCACACCCGCACCCCTAAGTACAGCTGCACGCCCGCACCCCTGTGTATAGCTGCACACCTGCATACCTGTGTATAGCTGCACGCCCGCACTCCTATGCATACCTGCACGCCCGCATCCCTGTATATAGCTGCACGCCCGCACCCCTGCGTATAGCTGCACACCTACATACCTGTGTATAGCTGCACATCCGCACCCTTGTGTATAGCTGCACGCCCGCATCCCTGTGTATAGCTGCACACCTGCACCCCTGTGTATGGCTGCACGCCCGCACCCTTATGTATAGCTGCACACTCGCACCCCTATGTATAGCTGCACACCTGCACCCCTGTGTACAGCTGCACACTTGCACCTCTGAGTATAGCTGCACGCCCACACTCCTGTGTATAGCTGCACTCCCGCACCCCCTATGTATACCTGCACGCCCGCACCCCTGTGTATAGCTACACACCCGCACCCCTGTGTATAGCTGCCTGCCCGTTCGCCTGTGTATAGCTGCACACCTGCATACCTATGCATAGCTGCACTTCCACACCACTGTGTATGGCTGTACACCCGCACCCCTGTGTATAGCTGCTCACCCCCACCCCTGTGTATAGCTGCACGCCCGCACCTCTGTGTACAGCTGGACACGTGCATACTTGTGTATAGCTGCACGCCCGCACCCCATGTATAGCTGCACACCCGCACCCTGTGTACAGTTGCACACCCGCAACCCTGTGTATAGCTGCACACCTTCATACATGTGTATAGCTGCACACCCACACCCCTGTGTATAGCTGCACACCTGCATACCTGTGTATAGTTGCACACCCGCACCCCTTTGTATAGCTGCACGCCCGCACTGCTGTGTAGTCGCTGCACGCCCGCACCTCTATGCATACCTGCACACCCGCACCCGTGTATAGCTGCATGGCCGCACACCTATGTATAGCTGCACCCCTGTGTATTGCTGCATACCTGTGTATAGCTCCACACCTGCACCCCTGTGTATAGCTCCACACCTGCATACCTGTGTATAGCTGCACACTTGCACCTCTGTGCACAGCTGCACACCTGCATACCTGTTTATAGCTGCACGCCCGCACCCCCCTGTGTATAGCTGCACGCCCGAACCCCCTGTGTATAGCTGCACGCCGGCGCCCCTATGTATACCTGCACGCCTGCACCCATGTGTATAGCTGCACACCCGCACCCTTGTTTACAGCTGCACGCTTGCACCCCTGAGTATAACTGCACGCCCGCGCCCCTGTGTATACCTGCACGCCTGCATCCCTGTGTATAGCTGCATACCTGTGTATAGCTGCATGCCTTCTCCCCTTCGTATAGCTGCATACCTGCATACTTGTGTATAACTGCACGCCCGCACCCCTGTGTATAGCTGCAAACCTGCATACCTATGTATAGCTGCACACCTGCACCCGTGTATAGCTGCACACCTGCATACCTGTGTATAGCTGCACACCCGCACCCCTGTGTATAGCTGCATACCTGCATACCTATGTATAGCTGCATACCTGCACCCCTGCGTATAGCTGAACGTTTGCGTCCATCTCCACACAATGGTCATTCAGCCCAGAGTGGAGTGCTGATCCTGTGTCCAACGTGGCTCCTCCTCCGGCTGCCTCTTGGCCAGAGTGGAATACTAGAAGCCTTCCGCCATATTGCCCGCCTTTCCATCACGTTTCTTTCATCATCCCTTTCCCTCCGCTGCCATGTTGCTTCCCTCTCTCTTCTGCTGGTATCATTTCTGTCACTACTGTCGTGGTATGTGTGTGCACATGTGTGTGTCTCCCGGCTTCTGTGACCTGGCCCCCACAGCACGCGTCCTGCTGCTTCTTCCCACCGTTTATGTGTGGAGACCATTCTCACGAGGATTGACCGTTGAGATGCCTCCTTCTGCAGTGCAGCGAGCCTGTGGTGTCCTCCTGCGGCTGTGGTCTTTCCCGCTTCCTTGTAACCTTTCCGCCTATACTGGTCGGCACCACAAGCACTATACAGGAACTCAAACTAATTTTTCTTTTTCTTATTTCTTACATGAAAGACCTGACTCGCACACCTGCACCCTGAACATACACCTGGCCCCACTATACACCTGCACTTGTACAAAACCCCACACCAGCACTCACCTTCTCGGACACACTCATCGCTGTACAGTTGACCTCATCATAAACCTTAATCAGGGCGCTGCTGCTACCGCCACACACCTGCATGTCGCCCATATACGCCACTACAAGTGCCCCGTCACGACCTTCCAAGACTGCACATCTGTAACGCCACACACCTGCATCACACTGTATAACCACACACCAGCACCACCGCAGACCTGCACTACGTCCAAGATTGCGCTGCTACACATCTGTGACACTTGTGAAAAAGCTTCGTCGCTAAAGAGCCATACATCTGCATCTCCACAGACACCTGCCCCTCCGCATATACCTGTACCAATTAACATCTGCAACTCCATGCACTTACACACCCTTACATTTTACTCCCTCAGATGCGTAAAATGAACGCATTTGCATCAACAGCAGCACACACCTGTATTCATAATACATACCTGCACACCTCAGTCTTATACTATTGCGCATTTGCACTGTCTTACGCCTGCACTGCCCCGTGTAGTCTTGCGATGCTGTATATATACTCTATGTAACACCTATACTCCAGTATATCTGCGCTTCCCGAAACAGCTTTTTCGCACTAATTCAACCCCCATACTAGTTCGACGTTTCCCGCATAGTGAGGTAGCGCCAGGAACAGCGGGGAGCGGCCTCTTTTGCTCATCATATCCACACTGTAGCTGTCGTGTGTAATGCGCTGAAACCAGAGCGCCCCTATCCACAGCCAAGGCCAATAGACCTTTCCGTTGTTTTCCTGACCGCTGCCAACGCCTTGGTTCAGCCCGTTGATATAGCACGCTGCCTCCTGCACTACATTCCTCCAGTTCGCTCTATCCCACGCACGCCCCGCACACTCCTGCATGTTCAGTCCATGAACCTCAACACATCTTGCACTCCATCTTTTCTCTTCCTCCTTGGTTTCCACTTTCTTCTTGTTCCCTCCAGTTCCGACTTATATACCGTCTTAGTCGGCCGCTTTTCACTTTCTGTATGTCCAAAATCATTTCACGACACCCCGGGGGTTCAGCTGTCTCATACGCACTTTTTACTACCACACTTCTCTCTTACTCTATTACCTCTTATACGATCAACCTTCCTCACACCACATTTTGTCTTCAAACATTTCATATCCAGCACACGCTACCTCTTATGTACATTTTCATGTAGGGTTCACAACTGGCATCCATATAACACCGTCTCACTTACTATACCGTCAAATACGCCCATCTTTGCCCTCACACAGTGACCTCACTTTCCAGACTCTCCTCAATGCGTCCGAGACCTTCGGCCCCTCGCTCAACTCACTTCAACTTCCACAGTTTCATCTGCAGCCATGTGTTCTCCGAGATATCTATAACACTCCACTCCCTCCGGGTTCTCTGGTCACACTCACATACCAATCAACCTGTCTCTCTCCCCTGCTAAACCCAATTACCTTGCTTTTATTCACATTACCTCACAGCTTCCTTTCTTTCACACGCCCTCCCAAACTCACTCGAATTAGCCACCAGCGCCGTGTCACTAGCAAACAGCAACTGACTCACCTTCCAGGCCCCTCCATCCCCAAGCAGCCAGCAGACCTACCCTTCGCATTCACCTCCCTCACCACCCCATCCATGAACAAGTTAAACAACCTCGAGGACACCGCACACCCCTGCCGCAGACCGTCCTTCACTAGGAACTACTCACTCGTTACCTACTTGCATGCATGCTTAACTCTATTAATAAAAACTCCCTCCCTCCCTTTTCCACCACACAGTGTACTCGTAACACCTTCTACAGTGCATCTCTGTCAACCCTACCACACGCTTACTCCAGATCCATAAATGCCTCAGACAAATCCTTCTTTTTCTAAGACTATTTTTCACAAAAATTCTGTAAAACAAACACCTGAGCCACACATTCTCTACCAATCCTATAGCCATTGTTCTTCCCCAGTCTGATGCTCTATACACACAGCCCCCTCCCCGTCGATAGCACTTACCGGCTCCACTCAACAGACTAATCCCTCTGTGATTTAAACCCTCGCATTTGTCCTCCTTGCCTCTACACAGTAGCACTATACAGGCATTTCCGGGTATAACTGTGAAGCTTCCTTGGCTGTGTGAAGCCGTTTGGTAAAGGGTCGTGTGGTGGAGGCCGTTTGGTTAAGGATCGTCTGGCAGAGGGTCGTAAGGTTGAGACTGTGTGGTGGGTAGAGACCATGTGGTAGAGGTCGTGTGATATGTAGAGGGTCATTGTGGTAGGGAACACGTGGAAAGAGAAAAGTAATGGTACATGAGCAATGTACTGTAGTGTTCACACTGTATCGTACTTATACTGTGCCTTGTTGTGACTGTGTAGGAATGACACAATAGGGATGTTGTGAGGGAGTGACGTAGGAGGGGACCGGTGCAGTACCGTGGGAGGTGCGTGATGTGTGGGAGGCAACGGATCCTGGGAGATGGTGGTCCGCTGGTTATCGTGGGCTTGAAGACCCGGAGTGGTGGGTTGGGACGCTGAGCACAGGCCAAGGAAATGTATGGAGAAATTATTTTTAAATGCCAAATGAAGATGTTGAAGCTATGTAACCTTGAAGTGTGAATGAATAAAGAACTAGTTATGGAAGAACAGTGTTAAGTGTCTGATGCCAAGCCTGGTAAGGTCCCTGGGATATGGGTGGGAGGACCCAGCGTGGGAGTGTACGGGAGAGGCAGAAGAGGCGCGGCCTGACACGGCCGCACTCCTACGTACGTGTACACCACGTAGATGGCGCTACAGATCAAGACACATATATTTTTTGGTCTCTGTATATAGTATTGTATTGAGAAGGTGCCTGGGGAGGAGTGACCGTGGTCTTACCTGGCCACTCCTTCGACTGCCCGCTGCTGTTACTGCCCCATCGGCACAGGTGAAACATTCACACCTGAGGCAAGTCATCAGGTGCTGTGGAACGCTCATGGTAGTAATGATGTGGGAGTAGCGCTGGGCACCCATGATCTGGGAGGGTCTTTGATAGTCCTGCTGCTGGTCCTCTCCCGCCCCTCCCAGGCAGTGTCTTCCTATGTCTTTGTTTACAATGATGACATCATCACTGCCCCAACCCCCCCTCCCTCCCACACACACACACACACACACACACACACATGCACAGGAAGCGGAGGCGGTCCAGGGGACTCTACAGACTTACCTGCAGGTGTTGAGATGGTGTGCGTGGCGGCGGCGGCCTCAGTGTCACTCACTCACTGGCAGGGACCCGGCCGGGCCATTCACGGTCTATACGCCAGCGTTAGATTGTCCCGCCGTGGCTGTGACACCAGACACACAGCTGTGACTGTCTGTCCTAGCGGGTTGCCTCCCTGGCCCACCTCTTGTCCAGCTGTCCGACAGTAGACGGCCTTGGGCCCCACCTGTTACTGCCTTCGGTAATTAACAACTTAACTATGGTACACGACGTCACGTATCACTAGACATTTCTGTCGTGGAATCACAGTCTGTTGAGTGATGGACACCAATGATCGTTCGAGAGTCTGCTCGCGACGCCTCCCAATCTGTCGGCAACGACGAGCACCTCGCCAACACACAACCCTACTGTTTTTGTCTCGGGCCACCAATCACAGCCCGGCGGCGGGAAAGTAAGCGGCGATGGTGGATGTGTTTTGGACCAATAGACGCTCGTACTGACGATTACGTCAGAGGGATCCACCCACCGGAATCGGTAGCTCCCACCGTGGTTGGTCCAGTATCGACCTGCTCCACCAATCGTAAGTCCGGGCGCCCGCGGGCAGCCAGTGCATCTGATATGACAGATGACATGGTATGCGTACTTCCAAAATTTACTTCCGTCATATTATCGCTCACAGACTCTCGTTTTCAATTCTCTGATTACGTCAGAGGTGTAAGATTTACAAGTATTTTACATCTTAATTCAGGAGCGGGTGAGCGCACCGGAAATGATGAGTAACTGCAATAAAGAGAGCGAGGAAGTAAAGAGTGGTGATGGCAGCAGCGGGCGCACGGGAATGTTAGGCTCCATAATTTGGTAGATGGACTGCGGTTTGTTGAGCGCCTCCGACCAGCCATTTGGGGCAGCTATTGTATCCTGAATTTATTTCAGGTCACGGGATGTTTTCACGGATGTGTCATAGACTCCGCTTTATTGGTACTTCCCCGGGAACTTGAAGAAGGGAAACGATAAATGACCTGAATGTGTAACACTCCAGTATTAAAGACATGGTTGTATCACTTGACCCCGGCGGAGAGATCGGAAGTCTGTACTGTGGGTGTGAGGGGGGGCGGCGGCCGGAAGATAATAAGTTAGAACATAAAATTGGCCATAACCACAAACTTTTCCCCGAGTTCCTGAAGGATGTCGCATATCTCGGTGATGGCAGTTCCACCTTACCAGACCACTGATCTTTGTCTTTGTTACTCAGGCTGCCAGATAGTTTGTTCCCCGTGATATTTGATGGTTTGTTCCTTGTGATATCTGATATTTTGTTCCTCATGAAACCTGATGGCTTGTTCCTCATGATATCTAACGGTTTGTTCCTCATGATATCTGACGGTTTGTTCCTCATGATATCTGACGGTTTGTTCATTGTGATATCTGATGGTTTGTTCCTCATGATATCTAATGGTTTGTTCCTTGTCATATCTGATGGTTTGTTCCTCATGATATCTGATGGTAGGTTCCTCATGATATCTGACGGTTTTTTCCTCATGATATCTGATGGTAGGTTCCTCATGATATCTGACGGTTTGTTCCTCATGATATCTGATGGTAGGTTCCTCATGATATCTGACGGTTTGTTCTTTGTGATATCTGATGGTTTGTTCCTCATGAAATCTGATGCTTTGTTCCTCATGATATCTAATGGCTTGTTCCTCATGATATCTGGTGGCTTGGTCCTCATGATATCTGATGGTTTGTTCCTCATGATATCTGATGGTATGTTCCCTGTGATATCTGATGGTTTGTTCCTTGTAATATCTGATGGTTTGTTCGTCATGATATCTGATGATTTGTTCCTCATGATATCTGATGGTTTGTTCCACATGATATCTGATGGTTTGTTCGTCATGATATCTGATGATTTGTTCCTCATGATATCTGATGGTTTGTTCCACATGACATCTGATGGTTTGTTCCTCATGATATCTGATGGTTTGTTCCCTGTGATATCTAATGGTTTGTTCCTCATATCTGATGGTTTGTTCCTCATGATATCTGATGGTTTGTTCCTTGTGATATCTTATGGTTTGTTTTCGTCATGATATCTTATGGATTGTTCCTCATGATATCTGATGGTTGTTCCTTGTGATATCTGATGTTTGTTCCTTGTGATATCTGGCGGTTTGTCCCTCATGATATCTGATGGTTTGTTCCTCATGATATCTGACGATTTGTTCCTTGTGATATCTGATGGTTTGTTCCTCATGAAATCTGGTTTGTTCCTCATGATATCTAATGGCTTGTTCCTCATGATATCTGGTGGCTTCGTCCTCATGATATCTGATGGTTTGTTCCTTGTGATAGCTGATAGTATGTTCCTTGTGATATCTTATTGTTTGTTCCCTGTAATATCTGATGGTTTCTTCGTCATGATATCTGATGATTTGTTCCTCATGATATCTGATGGTTTGTTCCACGTGATATCTGATGGTTTGTTCCTCATGATATCTGATGGTTTGTTCCTTGTGATATCTAATGGTTTGTCCTCATGATATCTGATGGTTTTTTCCATATGATATCTGATGGTTTGTTCCTTATGATATCTGATGGTTTGTTCATGATAATTGATGTTCCTTGTGATATCTGATGGTTTGTTCCTCATGATATCTGATGGTTTGTTCCTCATGATATCTGATGGTTTGTTCCTCATGATATCTGATGGTTTGTTCCTCATGACTTCTGATGGTTTGCTCCATGTGATATTTGATGGTTTGTTCCTCATGATATCTGATGGTTTGTTCCTCATGATATCTGATGGTTTGTTCCTTGTGATATCTTACGGTTTGTTTTCGTCATGATATCTTATGGATTGTTCCTCATGATATCTGATGGTTTATTCCTCGAGATATCTGATGGTTTGTTCTTTATGATATCTGATGGTTGTTCCTTGTGATATCTGATGTTTGTTCCTTGTGATTTCTGACGGTTTGTTCCTCATAATATCTTAAGGTTTGTTCGTCATGATATCTGATGGTTGTTCCTTGTGATATCTGATGTTTGTTCCTTGTGATATCTGACGGTTTGTTCCTCATGATATCTTAAGGTTTATTCATCATGATACCTGATGGTTTGTTCATGATATCTGATGGCTTGTTCCTCATGATATTTGATGATTTGTTCCTCAATATATGTAATGTTTTGTTCCTTGTGATATCTGATTGTTTGTTCCTCATGATATCTGATGATTCGTTCCTCATATCTGATGGTTTGTTCCTTGTGATATCTGATGGTTTCTTCCTCACGATATCTGTTGGTTTGTTCCTTGTGATATGTGAAGGTTTGTTCCTCATGATATATAATGGTTTGTTCCTCATGATATCAAATGGTTTGTTCTTCCAGATATCTAATGGTTTGTTCCTAATGATATCTAATGATTTGTTCCTCATGATATCTGATGGTTTGTTCCTTGTGATATCTGATGGTTTATTCGTCATGATGTCTGATGGTTTGTTCTTCATATCTGATGGTTTTTTCCTCATGATATCTGATGGTTTGTTCTTTGTGATATCGTTTGGTTTGTTCGTCATGATATCTGATGGATTGTTCCTCATGATATCTGATGGTTTGTTCTTCATGATATCTGATGATTTGTTCTTCATGATATCTGACGGTTAATTCCTTGTGATATCTGATGGTTTGTTCCTTGTGATATCTGATGGTTTGTTCCTCATGATATCTAATGGTTTGTTACTCATGATATTTAATGGTTTGTTCCTCATGATATCTAATGGTTTGTTCCCAATAATATCTAATGGTTTATTCCTCATGATATTTGATGTTTTGTTAATTGTGATATCTGGTGGTTTATTCCTCATGATATTTGATGGTTTGTTCTTCATGATATCGTATGGTTTGTCCCTCATGATATCTGATGGTTTGTTCCTCATGATATATGATGGTCTGTTCCTCATGCTGTCTGAAGGTTTGTTCCTCATGGTATCTGATTGTTTGTTCCTCATGATATCAAATGATTTGTTCTTCATGATATCTGATGGTTTGTTTGTCATGATATCTGATGGTTTGTTCCTTTTGATTTCTAATGATTTGTTCCTCATGATATCTGTTGGTTTGTTCCTCATGGTATCTGATGATTTATTCCTCATGATATCTAATGATTTGTTCTTCATGATATCTGATGGTTTGTTCCTTTTGATTTCTAATGATTTGTTCCTCATGATATCTGTTGGTTTGTTCCTCATG
>JAYMFT010187952.1:0-11916 GCA_038088735.1 Panulirus argus
TGAGGAAAGAAACCTGGATGTTCTGGCTCTGAGTGAAAAGAAGCTCAAGGGTAAAGGGGAAGAATGGTTCGGAAATGTCTTGGGAGTGAAGTCAGGGGTTGGTGAGAGGACAAGAGCTAAGGAAGAAGTAGCACTACTCCTGAAGTAGGAGTTGTGGAAGTGCGTGATAGAGAGTAAGAAATTATATTCCAGATTGATGTAGGTAAAACTGAAAGTGGATGGTGAGAGATGGGTGATTGTTGGTGCTTATGCACCTAGTCAAGAGAAGAAAGATCTTGAGAGGCAAGTGTTTTGGGAGCAGCAAAGTGAGTGTGTCTGCAGTTTTGGTGCATGAGACTGGGTATTAGTGATAAGTGATTTAAATGCAAAGGTGAGTAATGAGGTAGTTGAGGATATAATTGGTGAACATGGGGAATTCTGTGTTGTAAATGGAAACGGTGAACAGCTCATGGATTTGTGTGCTGAAAGAAGACTAGTGATTGGGAATAACTAGTTTAAAAAGACAGATATTCAAAAGCATACGTATGTGAGTAAGAAAGATGGTCAACGGGCATTATTAGATTATGTATTAATCGACAGGCGTGTAATAAAGAGACTTTTGGATGTAAATGTGCTAAGAGCGGCTGATGGTAGGATGTCTGATCACTCTCTTGTGGATGAAAAGGTTAAGATTTGAAGAGGTTTTCAAAAAAGAAGAGAGCAACTCTTGGAGAAGAGAATGCTGAGAGTAAGTGAGCTTCCAAAAGAAGACTTGCGTGAAGAAATATCAGGAGAGATTGAGTGTAGAATGGCAAAAGGTGAGAGCAAACGAAGTGAGGGGAGTGAATGAGGAATGGGATGTATTTAAGGAAGCACTGATAGTATGTGCAAGAGATGCATGTGGCATGAGAAAGGTGGGAGGTGGGTAGATTAAGAAGGGTAGTGAGTGGTGGGATGAAGAAGTTAAGTTCTTAGTGAAAGAGAAAAGAGAGGCGCTTGGATGATACTCAAAAGGAAGGTGTTCAAATGACTGGGAGATGTATAAGAGAAGTGGCAAGAGATCAAGAGGAAGGTGCAAAGGTTGCAAAATGGGGCAAATGAGAGATGGGGTGAGAGAGTATCGTTAAACTTTAGGGAGAATTAAAAAGATGCTTTGGAAGGAGGTAAATAATGTGCATAAGACAAAAGAATAGATGGGAACATCAGTGAAGGGGGCAAGAGGGGAAGTGATAACAGGGACTGATGGAGTGAGGAGATGAAGTGAGTATTTTGAAGGATTTTTTAATGTGTTTGATGATAGAGTGGCAGATGTAGGGGGTATTTGTCGGGGTGGTGTGCAAAGTGAGAGAGCCAGAGAGGGTGGTTTGGTAGGAGGAGAGGAGGTGGTGAAAGCCTTGCGGAAGATGAAATCCGGCAAGGCGGCAGTATTGCATGGTGTTGCATTTGAATTTATTAAGAAACGGGGTGACTGAGTTGTTGAATGGTTGGTAAGAATATTCATTGTATGTATGGATCATGGAGAAGAGCCTGAGGATTGGCGGAATGCATGTATAGTGTCATTGTACAAAGGCAAAGGGGATAAATGTGAGTGTGTAAACTACAGAGGTATAAGTTTGCTGAGTATTCTTGGAAAACTGTATGGGAGGGTATTAACTGAGAGGGTGAAGGCATGTACAGAACATCAGATTGGGGAGGAGAGGTGTCATTTTAGAAGTGGTAGAGGATGTGTGGATCAGGTGTTTGCTTTGAAGAATTTATGTGAAAAATACTGAGAAAAACAGACAGATATGTATGTAGCATTTATGGATCTGAAGAAGGCATATGATAGAATTGATAGAGATTCTTTGAGGAAGGTCTTAAGAATATATGGTGTGGAAGGTAAGCTGCTAGAAGTAGTGAGAAGTTTTTATCAAGGATGTAAGGTATGTGTATGAGTTGGAAAAGAGGAGAGTGGTTGGTTCCCATTGAAGGTTAGTCTGTGGTAAGGGTGTGTGATGTCCCCATGGTTGTTTAATCTGTTTATGGATGGGATGGTTAAGAAGGTAAATGCAAAAGTTTTGGAAAGAGGGGCGAGTAAGCAGTCTGTTGTGGATGAGAGGGCCTTGGAAGTGAGTCAATTGTTGTTCGCCGATGATAGAGCACTGGTGGTTGATTTGAGTGAGAAACGGCAGAAGTTAGTGACTGAGGTTGGAAAAGTGTGTGAAAGGGGAAAGTTGAGAGTGAATGTGAATAAGCAAGGTTATTAGGTTCAGCAGGGTTGAGTGGCAAGTTAGTTGGGGTGTGAGTTTGATTGGAGAAAAATTTGAGGCAAGGAAGTGTTTTAGATATCTGGGAGTGGACTTGGCAGAAAATGGAACCATGGAAGCAGAAGTGAGTCAAAGGCTGACGGAGGGGGCGAAGGTTCTGGGAGCAATGAAGAATGTGTGGAAAGAGAGAACATTATCTTGGAGCGCAAAAATGGGTATGTTTGAAGGAGTAGTAGTTCCATCAATATTACATGGGTGCGAGAGATGGACTATAGACAGAGTTGTATGGAGGAAGGTGGACTTGTTGGAAATGAAACGTTTAAGGTCAATATGTGGCATGAGATGATTTGATCAAGTAAGTAATGTAAAGGTAAGAGAGAAGTGGGGTAATAAAAAGTGTTTGGTTGAGAGAGCAGAAGAGGGTGTTTTGAAATGGTTTGGACATATGGAACAAGTGAGTGAGGAAAGGTTGACAAAGAGGATGTATGTATCAGAGGTGGAGGGAACAAGGAGAAGCGGGAGGCCAAATTGGAGGTGGAAGGATGGAGTGAAAGGGATCTTGAGCAGTCGGGGCCTAAACATGCAGGAGGGTGAAAGACATGCACAGAATAGAGTGAAATGGAATGATGTGGTATACTGGGATCCATGTGCTGTCAGTGGACTGAACCAGGGCATGTGAAGTGTCTGGGGTAAACCATGGAAAGGTCTGTGGGGCCTGGATGTGGATAGGGAGTTGCAGTTTCGGTTAATAACACATGACAGCTAGAGACTGAGTGTGAGCGAATGTGGCCTTTTTCGTCTGTCTCTTGGCACTACCTCGCTGATGCAGGGGATGGCAATGATATTTCCTGTGGAGTGGGGTTGCGTCAGGGATGGATGGAGGCGAGCAAGTATGAATATGTACATGTGTATATATATATATGTATGTACATATGTATATGTTGGTATGCATATGTATGTATTGTGCATGTATTTGTATACGTGAGTGGATAGATCTTTCTTCGTCTGTTTCCTGGTGCTACCTCACAAACACGGGAAACAGTGATCAAGTATAATAAATATATATATTTGTGTGTGTGTGTGTGTCTTTTTGTGTGATTGCTGCTAGCGAGAAGGAAGGCTCAGGTAGTAATGGCTAATCCTACGACCCCTTCAAATTTAAGTTATACTCTGCCGCCAATGAGAGGGAGGGTTCAGACGACAGTGTACTGGCCCCTCCCAGTACCTCAATTAAATCTAGGAATTTCCTATCTTCCCTTGAAGAAATCTATTAGGTAGTAGGCTGCTGACAGCAGCCACCCAGGGTGGTACTACCATCCTGACTGAGGAGTGTTATAAAGGTGCCCGGAACCATCTCACAACCTTCATGTTAGAATTGCTGGTCTTACTTTGTCTCATCAAAATGGGACTACTGGGTTAGTCCTACCATGTTGTCCTTACAAGCACCATGCCCCTACTCAGACCACTAATTTTCTTCACATAAGTTTTCATGCCACCTCCTGTCTGTACAATCGTTTGTTAATATAATCATGACAAGAGTCCAACAAATCTATGTCCCTTGGTCCCTGGCATCATTGGGTACTAAAAATTTCTGAGTTTCCGCCTGACTCTACTGCTAATGAGAGGGAGGTCTCAGATAGTAGTTGTACCAACCTTTCCCATGAAATTTCCCTCTCTGATAGACCTTCCTAATTTTCTAATCACTATACCAACATTGATGGTATCTCTAGCAACCTCTCTTCTGTTGAAAAACATGTCTAGCACCTCTCTTAATATCTTACTTCTCTCTAAGACCCAGTTATTTAATGATGTTCTCACTTACCCCTTTTCCATATCAAACTATAATCTCCATTCATGATTTCAATTTAAAGGTGGTATCTCTGCTCATTCCAACACCAATACACTTGTTGCACACCTTGAGGAGCATGGGTCCCCAAACTTTGATGTTATGTGGCTCAAGGTCTGTCTCCCAACCACCACTTTGCTTATTGCTCTCGTTATTCAAGAAATTTTATATCTTTCTTCAACTACCTAAACTCTTGCTATGAAAATGTGGCATCCTCTCACCTGCAAACCAATCCTCTACTTTGGGAATTTCAATGTTCACCATAGGGAATGGTTGAATTCCTCCCATATGGAAGGTGGGGAGAATGAAGTTCTCACATTCTCCATTATAGAGAAAATTATCTTCCACCATAACCATATTCCTGACTTCTATGACCACTCTCCTAATGTTCTGGAACTGTTTTTCACCTCCAGTCCATCCCACTGTAACTACACAATCTCACCCCCAGTTGGTTCATTTGATCTCGCCCACATAAATGCATCTATTGTAATGGCACCTCCCCTTCCAAAAGCCCCCTCTAAGCATAAATATTGGCACCTCAACAAAACTGACTGAAATGACTTGCAAAAATCCTTTTCAGACTTTCCTTGGGGAAATTAGTCTCATATATGGTGATGCTTCTCTTTCCACCAAATGCATAACAGGGGTTATTGTTGCAGAAATATAAGCATATATCTCCTCTTCTAAGATGACTTACTCCAGTCCATGGTTCAACCATTCCTGTTCTGAGGCCATTCAGGAAGGGGTTGAGGCATATCGAGCTTGGAAAAATTCTCCTTCCTTCAACTCCCATTCAGCATTTATCACTGCCCACTGTCATTGCAAGTTTATTATCCATGGGGCAAAATGTTCCTTTATTCAAAGGAAGTGAGATAACCTCTCCTTATCATTCAGCTATGCCTATCTGGTCTTAGCCAAGGGCAACGTTAACAACTTCTGATGCTCTGTCTTTCCTTTATTTTTTTGTCTCTCCTATGGACAAAATAACTCTCTTTGGTTCTCCTTTCTCCTCTAACTCCATCTTGGATGATTAACATTTCTTCACCCCATGATGCTCCCCTTTACTAATCCTATATCCCTCCCCATAATCTCTTTTTGGACTGTCCAAATAGAACTTCTTTCTCTCGACACAAGCAAGGCTTATGATCCTGCTGGCATCCATCCCCAAGTACAGAGTATACCTCTAAACTTGCACCTGTGCTTGCTCATGTTCCATTTGTTGTAAAACCAGCACTGTTTCTTCTTCTTGGAAGCAGCCATTGGTACATCCCATCCCTAAGAAGGATAACCATTCTACCCCTCAAACTACCATTCTGTTACATTAACTTTTATACCATTTCCAAAGTCCTTGAATCCCTCCTCAAATCCCATACCATAAGACATCTTGAATCTTATAGTCTTCTCTCTGATCACCACTATAGTGTCTATAAGGTGAGATCGTTGCTGATGTTCTTTCTTACCTTACTGTCTGGTCATCATCCCTGAAAGATTTTAGGGAATCTGATGTAGTTGCCCCTGACAAATCCAAAGCTGACAAGGTGTGGCATCAGGGTCACAGTAGTAAATATTCACAGCAGTACATACATAAGGGTTATGTAAAAGCTTTACTGTAGGTACTGTGTAAGTGAAATCTGCTATTTCCTACAAGGCCCCCAACACCACCACCACTACCATGGTTCTCCACCATCACTTCTAGCCCCAATATTACTCAAGTACCAACAACAACTGCTCTGGTAAACACAATACAGTTTCTTTACATAAAAGTTATTGCACTGCTTGATTGTGTTGTACTACTGTACATACAGTAAGTACATTCACATTTAGAGGTAAATACAGCACTATATACTTAGTCTGAATAATGTGGCTGCTACAGACTATCATTAGATTTATCAGATTATGCATCCAATAAACCTAATGAGGATCTGATAAAACAAACAAATTAGAAATGTCTGAAAAATTATCTATCAGACAAGGTTTTTCCATAATAAGTCAAAGATAACAAGGGTTTGCCATATTCTTAATGTGTATAGCATCTGCTGAAAAATTGAAGTATACTGAACTAATGCTCCTCCTTGCTCTTTTATTAATGCTGAAGAGATGCACACTGGGACTTATTAGACAACCAAGTCCCCTTTGTAGGCCCACAGAGAAAACCCTGAGGCTCCAATAAGAATAACTTTGTTTATATTCAGCCTTCTGGGTGGAGCTCATTTCACTATGCATATGCCACACAACTGATTAATGGCACCAAAATTAAGAGTTACAAAAACATTATCATAAACCTCTTCCTTGTGTATCCCACCATAACATCGGTAGACTAGTTGGGATATAGTACTGTAGGAACACTGGTCTGTAATTAAATCCTCTACAGATGACTCGAGGATACAAAATTATCTCGTTTTCCACTTCTATACATAACAAGATCCAATCAAACACTACTGTATATAATAGTGCTAATAGCTACCATTTCACTGCCATCATAGTAAAATCCAAACTTCAGGGAGCTTTTGACTGCTTGGATCAGCTAACCATCAATGAAAAGATCATATCAATCAGTACATCAACAGCATACCTGCCAGGGTGCAGGAACTTTCAGAAACAACAATGGCTAATAATTATCTTTCCTATCTCTTAACATTCACTGAAGGAATGAGAAAGACTTGTTTAACAAGACCTTTGTGATACAAGAGCTTTAAGTTCCATGTACCATGTACTGGCTGAAAAGTAGAAGCTCTAAAAGACAGCAAAGAAAACCTTAGAAAGGATAAAACACTTCCACTACTAAGGTGAGGCAACGTTGAAAACGGTTAAGATAGCTAGGCTTAAACACCTTTTGACATGGTTCTTGCCTCAAAATCCGAAAATCATCAAGGGAAAACCCAATATGACTTGACTTGTGGCTGAAGTGATGATGGAGATTTCTTCAGTCTTGGCTTTGATTGGAGGGCTTGCATCACTATCTTCACTCTGGCACAATACCATTCTAGTCCTCCTTAATGCCTCTCACCCCACAATAACCATGTATTAAACAGTAGCAGCCTACAACTCTCCAGCCAAACGGCAGCCTCCGATCAGCAATAACGCCATCGTCCCACTGGCTGAAAGGCTGGGCACACATAATTCTTAGATCCTCAGATGATACAGATGTTTAACTTCAGCCTCCCTTCACTTACCAGGATCTCCACCTTCCTGTGCATGAGAATCCTTTCCTGATTCACTAAGGCTATATTTTAAGTATACAGTATTATGTAATTAGATTGTTACAGTTTTCTGTTGCAGATAACATTCCCCCTCCCTTCCCCTTCTACTTCCATTTGAATCCTGCTTCTTTTTTTTTCCAAATCTATATGAGGCTTTTGGTGTATAGACCCCTTAACCTCACCCAAAGGCAGGGGGTTAGTGGTTTCTAGCCCCTAGAGACATTAGAGATTCTCAAAGGTTACAAGACAAACTGATCCTGAAATTCAAAGCAGAACACAAGCAGTTGCCAGATTTTATGACAAATGTCTAGGCCTAACTCAAAACCAAATCTCAAAAGATTAAAAATGTAGTGCATAAATTGTGCACCACAGTGTCCCTTATTGTGCAATCATAAATTCACCTTTCTCAGATATCCAACAGAAATCTTAGAAATCCAATAAAAATTTTTTTACATCTGAGTGGCAATAAATATATGAAACTGAAACACAAAGTAACATTTCATCAGGTTTAATCTAATGTCAGGCACAAAGAATTAAAATGAACCCAGCTAAAGCTCCAATTAACCTTCATTCCACCTCTCTCTCTCTCTCCCATAAATAAATAATAAAAATAATCTAAAACTTTACATGATAGTGCATAACTCTAAGTCAAGCTTTACAGAAACATTACGATAAAACATTGTACTTCACAGTATCTCTAACAAATATACAATACTCCCAACCACTTTTTGAATATTTGGCAAAAGAAGATTTGAGACAGAGGAATTTAATCTTTTGAACCCATGTAAAATATTAGGTCAAACAAAACATTAAAGCAATCAGTCTACAGATCTACATCAGTGAATTGTATAAAAAATCACAGTACATTATCTTCTTCAGGAATTTCATTTCAGTATATAAGTTATATCATAAATCAATCTCACCTTGGCTTAAACATCATGATTCTATTAACACTCAAAATTAAATTTGGATAAAGTGCTGATGATGTAGCCTTTTTTTACAATGTTCTGACTATATTTAACATTGCTTTAGCCAAAACATACTTTACAACACACTGAAAGATGAAGGCCAATGTATTACATTTCAAAGTTTAAGATGTAACTTATTGCACTTCTGAGTGGAGTAATGGACAAACAACTAAACAGCGGGGATGGAGTGGTTAACACAAACCTTGTAAGCGACACAGATTGTGAAATGACTAGAAAAATAATACCTTGCATTATGCCCTAAATTGGCTAATTTTGCTTTAACTTTAATAAACACCTAAAAGATAACCCCTGCAAGATATTTTTGCTAATCGTGTCACAAGTATATTTGTAGGGAATGGATATGATATGAGAAATAATAAATCTCTGAAAGAAATATACAAACAAAACTATCTTTATTAATCAAAAATGTATATATCAATCTATTCTCAGTAAAATGTATGAATACATAAAATCTTCTAGTCTTGCTACCACTGAGTTTTGCAGCTTTATGCCATTTAATGCATTAGGCCAGGTATAACACGTAGGTCACACTGTTGGCATCATGCTCACTGGAAGAAAACATAAAAAACTTTTTGGGTTTGATTTTTGTATAAAACAAGCAAAACACTTATTTGAAAATCCATATCATAAATAGTACACAAGCAAGTTTACAATTTGGTATTAAATAGCAAACTAAAAAGCAGTTTTTAATGTTGCTCCAGAAAGAAATATTCTAAATAAAATATCATTGTTGCTTGTTACTCAATGACAGAAAAGTGTTCAAAGCATACTTAAAGCTTGAACACTACCAACTACTTTGTATCATACAATAACAAAAGCTCCTGCATCAAGTATAAGGAAGCCCATATAATACTTCAAATAAGAGTAACAGATGTGACTATAGCCAAAAATACAAATACATTAGCCAATTAAATCTGATTTTTCTTTACCAAACAGAATATATATTCTATTACAAAAAATACAATTTATAGGCCATATTTTCAATAAGATATATTCAATTAAATATCTTTCTAAACTGAGTCTCAGTATTAATTTCCAGCAGTAAAGGGTTTGGATATACCAACAGCATAAAAAGTAAGGTGAAAATAATATCACAATCACAAAAGTAAATTTCATGCACTGGTATCTTACAAACTTGTAAAAGCCTGACAAAACACACTCAATATTCCAAAATAATGATGGTGTAATTCATACTGTACTATTGGTTAAGTTCTTAAGGGTCATTAACCAGTACTTTAAGCATTCCTGCATCTAACAGCTTGCTGACAATGATTCTTCATATTTCACAAGTGCAGGCCCTTTCAAGCTAATACCAACATTACCACATCTGCAGAAAAAAGTGTTCTGAAAAGGTTTGGAAACATGGACAGCATAAGTTAGGAGAGACTGTCAAAGATGATTTTATGTGTCTGAAGTGGTTGAGAAAAGGAGATGGAGGACACCAAACTGGATATGGAAGGAGCATGTGAAAAAACATTTGTTGTGGCCCGAACATGAAGGAGGGTGAAAGGCGTACATAGAATAGAGTGAACTGGAACGGCTTGGTACACAGAGGGACATCATGCTGTCAATGGACTGAACCAGGGCATGTGAAACAGCTGGGGGAAACCATGGAAAGGTCTATGGGGCCTGGTTGTGAATAGGGGGCTGAGGTCTTGGTGCACTGCTCATGACAGCTAGAAAATGGATATGAACAAATGCGGCCTTCCTTTGTCTGAGTCTGGCACTACCTTGTTAATGGAGGAAATGAATGAACAAGTATGAATTAAATATATAAATGCCATGGCCACTGCCATGGAGAGTTTCCGGAGGGAATAGGCCTCAAAGAGAAACATAGATAAATAGATAGATTGATAGGCAGACAGATATATGTATGACATACGATCTGTGATGTGTATGATTCAAGTATTGCTGGTAACAACATGGAAAAATGAAACACTATAGGTCACAATTGTGTTTTCTTGTATTACATCTACTTTGTTTCCCCTGAAGATGTAATACATGAGAGTTCACTCGTGACTTATTGTGTTTAATTTTTCCTCATGGTTATCAGTAATTAAAGAATAAGATGTTTTGGAAGGTTAACAATATGCAAAAAAAAAAAGAACAAATAGGAAATATAGTGAAAGCAGAAAAAGAGGAAGTGTTAATATATTGTGATGAAGTGAGGAGATGGAGTGAATTTTCTGAAGGACTACTGAATGTGTTTGATGATATGGTGGCAGATGTAGATTGTTTGGGTCAGGGTGGTATGCGAAGTCAGAGTCATGGAGAGTGGTGTGGTAAGGAGAGAAGTGGTGAGAGATATATGTAAGATGAAATGTGGCAATGCAACTGGAGTGGATGGTATTGCATTTGAATTTATTTGGAAAGGTGGTGAACGTGCCACTGATTGGTTAGTTAGGATTTTTAATGTATGTATGGATCATGTTGAGGTGCCTGAGGATAGGCAGTATGAATGTATAGAGCCACTGTATAAAGGCAAGGGAAAAAAAGTTTATTGAGTGTACCTGGTAAGTTGTATAGGAGGATACTGATGAAAGGGTGAAGGCATGGACAGAGCAGCAGACTGGGAAAGAGAAGTGTAATTTCAGAAGCAGTCAAAGATGTGTGGATCAGTGTGTTTGCTTTAAAGAATTTATGTAAAAAATACTTAGAGAAACAGATGGATTTGTATGTGACATTAATGGATCTGGAGAAAGCGTATGATACGGTTGACAGACATACTTTGTGGAAGGTCTTAAGAATATACAGTGTGGGAAGAAAGCTGTTAGAAGCAGTGAGATGCTTTTATTAAGAGTGTAGGGCAAGTATATGAGTAAGAGCACAGGAGAGTGAATGTTTGCAAGCAAAGGTAGATCTGTTGCAGGGGTGTGTGCTGTCACCATGGTTGTCTAATTTGTTTATGAATGGGGTAGTGAGGGAGGTTAATGCAAGAATCTTGGAGAGAGGGGCAAGTTTGCAGTCTGTTGGGGATGAGAGGACCTGGGAAGTATCAGTTGTTGTTTACTGACAATACAGCAATGATGACAGATTCAAGTGAGACATTACAGAAGTTGGAGACTGAGGTTGGAAGTGTGTGTATGGGGTAAGTTTAGAGTAAATGTGAATAAAAGCATGGTTATTATAGTTACCAGTGTTGAGGGACAGGTTAGTTGGGACATGAGCTTGAGGGGAGAAAAATTGGAGGAAGTAAGTCAGCTGTTGTTTGCTGATGATACAGCATTGGAGGCTGATTTGGTTGAGAAACTGCACAAGTTGGTGACTGAGTTTGAAAGAGTGTGTGATTAAAGGAAGTTGAAAATGAATGCAAATAAAGCAAGGATATGAAATTTAGCAGGGAAATAGGACAAGCAAGCTGGGGAAGTCAGTCTAAATTGAGAAAATTTGGAAGAAGTGAAGTGTGTTAGATGCCTAGGAGTGGACATGGCAGCAAATGAAACCATGGAAGCACCAGTGGGATATAGGTTGAGTGAGGGGGGGATAAGGTTCTGAAAGTATTGAAAAATGTGTGGAAAGTTGAAGAAATGTTGTATGGATATAAGGCATGGGCTATAGAAGAGGATGTGCAGAAGAGGGTGGTTTTTTAAGTGATTGTGGGGCATTTAAGTGTGTATGTGTTTTGTCAGTGTGAAGATTGCTGTGGATGGGGGATC